>BPLQ01001168.1:0-43388 GCA_021605075.1 Caerostris darwini
TTTTCGACAACTTTATCTACCACTCTGGCAATGACTGAACAGGTTGTTTCCTCAGATTTTTCATATAAGCTTGCACAATGCAATTGATGCTGTTCACATGTACGGCTAACAATTTTACCAACAGTAACAAGAGCATCTACGGACTTCTGTAAGCAGGCGTTTTTATCATCCTTCTTGCGGAATCGTCTTTGCAACAAGCGCATCGTAGAATCCTGCACCATCTCTGTCGTCTGAAAATCTTCATAAGCCCAATCACAATTCTGCACGATCGCTCTTTTAAATGTCCGTTCCTTCAGAGAGCCTTCTTCTCTGAGTCTGATGTATTTTAAGGTAGACATTGTTCTGCATGAAGAAAAAGAAAATTTTTAAATAAATTAGGCCTCAATAAGATAAATACTTTTTACATAAAGCGCTACTTACAAATATTAAGATGTATTTTTGTATAGAATTTATCCACAATATTACTGATTCTTTTTATTGTTAATAAATAAGTAAACGTAATGCATGTGGATTAGAAGTTCTGCTATAACCTTTCGCATAATGAACTAGATTTTTATTTTATTTTTAACTATAGTGCACATAAAATGCAAATAAATTTAAACTATTACAAATATAAACCGCTAAATAAACAATTTAAACTTTTTAATAACTGTTTACATTTTTTAATTATTTAAAAATATTTAGAAATTAAATATTAAATTACACATTTCTTAATTCAGTGGATTGAAATTAAAATTCATTTGACAAACAGTCAAAATCCTGAATACTAAAAGGGCCGTAAATGAAAGAAACATTGTAGGAAAGTAGTACAAATAAGACTTTTTGTATATAATTTTTCTTTTCGCAAGTGTTTTGAATTGCTGTATTTTGAATTTATTGAATTAAATTTTTTTATGCAGAATATAACGTTGGAACATTTTTAATAATTTTTAAAATCCTTTTAAATGAAATAAATGCAACAAGTCTTTAAAGAACATAAACACAAATGAATTAATTTGTGTTTATGATATATGCATCATTAATTCACACTTTACTCAAAAAAGTGTTTAACCAAAACTGTCAGTAAACATGTGTTTGATTTTACTTTAATTTAACCATGAAAGCCATGTATATCCGTTCCATACAAGGCGATTCTAAAGTAAGCTAAAATAACATTAAAGGCTGGAATAGTAGTTCAAATAAGCAAATCTCAAAATGGAACTTATCTGCGGATATGCCATGGATAAGTACTAATACTTATGGAAGATATGAACAGTGAGAAAGTGAGTAAGACAGTTAAAAAAGAAACAAACATTAACAATGAAACTTTTCACAATAGGCTTAGAAATAGCGATGACCACCCCTAATGAAAGATTCCCAAAGGCCTCTGAAGGATTCTCATAAATCAATAGAAATGGTAGGCCTGACACGCACATTTTCTTTTAGATGCACACTTAAAGGATTGTTATACAAGATATCTTGACTGAACTTCTTTCCAAAGTTTTTCCAGCTGTACACATAGGAATGGGTTCTAGTGATATAGAGTCCCAACTCACTTCAACGTACTCAATGCTATTTGTAGCCCACATTGGATCGGATAAAGTGGACCTGTTCCTTCATCTTCACATTATGCATACATGGATTTTTTTTTTTTTTCTGTTTTGCACATTAAAAATGGTCTAAGAAAGTCCTAATGAGTCAAATGAAGACTTAGTAGTCGGACTTTCAGTTGCTGTCGGAAATGTGCTTGACATGCCTGGCATTTTTACAAATCTGCACATGGAGCATTCACATGGGCTTCCACTGTGAATCTTTTATTACTAACGGTGGTCGCTCTTTCAAGCACCTATTCTGAAAATAATTCTGTAAGAGGTTTATTACTTTCTACAATATCCGTCTTTCTCACTTACCTGTTGTTTATATCTTACTTCCACGTATTATTTCTAAACATACATTCTATTATAAAACACACTTTACACGCTTTTAAATATATTATACAGGATGTATGTATTAAATATAATATCAACATAAAATTTACTTGTAAATAATTATTCAAAAGATTATGATATGATTATGAATTATTGATTAGATTTAAATTATTTTTAATCATTTGAAAAAATTGCAAAATTTAAAACGCTGATTCACTTATATATACTATCCAATTAAATGGTTTTGTTTCTATTTCGAGACAAATCATTTTTCCAGATATTAATAATAGGAAATTCATGGCAAATTTACAAAAAACCGATAGTCAAAACAGACTATCAAACTTTTATTTAATTATATGATTGAAATAATGGAAATTCCCGATATGAAAAATAATAGAATACCATTTAATTAAACTTCGTACTGTAAAATTCACACTGCATAATAAAACTACGCAAACTTTTTCTTGTAATTTGTTATTAATCTTTTAGACATCACTAAAAGTATTTATTTTTAAAAAAATTCCTGTTTTATCTGTGCTAAAAGTATCGCACGAATCTAGATAGGCTGGTTTCTATGTAGATATTCTAAGATATCTTCCGATGATGAAAATATTCAGTAAGGCTCAATTCGTTTCGCTTTTGTTAACGGAATCTAGTAAACCTTCAAATTAATGCAAAGTATGCTTAAGAAGAAAAGTAAGTTATAGTACATATTAAAATTTACTATTTTGGAGGAATATTCCAAATAAACAAGGGAATCTGAAAGTGAAAACAAATTGACAGGATTGTAAAATCCTCTAATACAAATAGTTTATTTTTCTACTTTAATACTCAGTCAATTCTGTTAAAGTGTCTAGATTATTTGTTTTTCTAATCAGATTATGGTCAAATATTTATGTTAAATTTAAAAAGTTCAAGACACTGGTAATGCATCTTTATAGCATAAAATATTACTTCTC
Organism: Caerostris darwini; assembly: GCA_021605075.1. Taxonomy (NCBI): domain Eukaryota; kingdom Metazoa; phylum Arthropoda; class Arachnida; order Araneae; family Araneidae; genus Caerostris; species Caerostris darwini. The sequence continues at coordinate 2,867 of BPLQ01001168.1, forward strand.
ATTTACATTTTTACGAATTTTTCATACATTTATTGCAGTGAAAAATATTACAATTTTTGATATTCGTATGTTTTAGAATTCTCATCCTCGAATTTTCTCCCGAAAATAATAATTTAAAAAAAAAAATCTTGAACTCGAAACCATGCAAGTGTTTTTTTACTACTTCAATTCATACAAATCAATGCACAAATTTAATGCATTAAAATATTATTAATGTAATTATAAAAAATTCATATTAAATGCTTTGCTGTCACAAAATTATCCGCATATTACATTTTGAACACTTGCACAAAAATAGTTAACCAACTGTATAAAAAGGAAACTAAAATTGTACTTTTAAGAACATTTTTATGTATGTAGATTATTTACCTGTATTTTTCAAATATAATCAATGTCCTATTCCATAAGCCGCAAAGTCGCTTTGTTTAAGTTGTGACTCTAAGAACTTGTCAACTAGTTGGTTATTTATACGTTGATTATTGCAAGGTTTCACCTTCCACGTGTAAAAAGTTAGTTGGCGTAAAGTAAACAAATTGTTGGCGAAAATCACAAATCCAGTTAGACCTGCTTTTTAAGTATTATATATCATTCTCTTACTTACTTGGCCGATAAAAAAATCATGCCAAATCGGTGAGCATGCATAATACACCACCAGTATCAAAGAGTTGAACTACTATAGCGGTTTTAGAAAGGTAAGTTCACTCAAAGTCTACAAAAAAATATCATCCTGTTATCAAAGTTGAAAATCGTTTAGTGTTTGCTATGAGAGCGATTAAGTAACAGTATATAGTTAATTTCAACCTGAATTCGTTCACAAGTTGTTTAGTTTTTGTTTGTTGTTCAATTAAAACCAAGAAGGTACTGCATTTTGAATAAAACTGTAGTTAGAGCTCAGTATGACAGACATTACTTTAAACCCCGTTTAGTGAAGTACAGTTCTAATCATAAACTTCCTTTCAAAGCTCATCGGGACATTCTATAAAGATTTCATTCTAACATTTACAATCATTTCAAGATCTTTCACTATCGTACTCGAAGTTCTCAGTGGAATGATCTCCCAAGTGCATCCTAAAGTTCTGAAAGATAACACATCGCCTAAAGTCACTAATAAAAATACATCGAATGTTTGTAAATCCCCCGATAAGGCAAATTAATTTGTCTACCGCCCATTTGATGCCGCCAGAGAACTGGAAAATATGAATATTATCCTAACCATTTCGATTGCAGCATTCCTTTACTGGGAAAAATTCCAAACCTATTTCTACTTCATGATATAATCACTGATATATCAATTAGATAATTCATCTAATTGATATATCAGTGAGTATACCATGAAGTAGAAATAGGTTTGGAATTTTCATTCATTCATTATTCATTGATATATCACAATTTCTCTTCCACATGGACAAGTTCATCATCGATTGGCTGGATGTAATACAACCTCAAATCACACCCACTTGCACAGTTCTTGGCGATTGTAATTGGCATTGTCTTATTTTTTATTCAACTCTTCAAATAATGGTTTTGACATTTAGATCAATTTCATTATCAATAATAATTTAAATTTGCTGTAACACTGAAAGAGGCGTAAATATACATGATGGACCAGTAATTTGTCAATTATTGACCAAACGTGTTTGATGGTCTACAGATAGGAAGAACGGGCAGGCAAATGTAGCCATTGAAACTATTGTACAAAGAAAAATTGTTGAACATCCCCACTTGCGTTCTCAAATTGCCCTGTTCAAATGTGTGGTTACAAGGAAAGCTTGAATGTAAGGTAAGAAAACAGGCCCCAATCCTCAGAGAAACAGCGCTGGCTGTTCAGCGTACTGGCGTATTAGGAGAGTGCAGGTGAAAATTGCAATAATACTCCCAAACTGTAGTGTCAAGTGAAGGACTGTTACAGCGATGCGTAATTCATATAAACATCCTCTAAAAAAATATCGCCAGCCTCGAAAATGACCATTGTGATATAAAAGCGAAATCGTGATTCGTTTAATGTCGTATGATTCTTTAGTACATGCCCTAATTCAGAGCAACATTGCATTTACAAACGCCTGTGGTCTAAAGTCAAATGTAATTGCTGCAATGGACGCGCTTACTGAAATCCGCCCATGCTGCAAATGGCTTCTAATGGTATGTGTTGAAACAATGTGCTGTGCAACAGGTCTTATTTAACAGGCTATGAAACAGGCCATGTGCTTCCTGATGCTTCTGCGCGATCCCTCAATGCCATGCGCCCAATATGCCCGTCCTCACGTACGACGAGATTTGTGCAACATTCTCGTCGGTCTTCCATTCCTCCCTCATCCATCGATAGTATGTCCACATGAGCCTTGATTGAACTCATATGGACATACTATCAGGACTTCATGTATGAGCCTCGAATACGTCATATTTGACCACCAATTTACTGGAAAGATAATTCATTATTTGTGTAAGCTACAATTCTTCCCCTGTCAGAAACGTGCTCTATTGAATCCTATATTCTTCTACAAAACCTACTGAAGCTTTCAACAAAAAAATTACTTTCAAAAACCCCTTTTTTCAGCTTATATAACGCTTACTGGGAAACCGAGATATGATTTTGCACCTACGCTGAAAAACTAATCATTTGTATACTGTCAAGGTACAATCATAATACAAATTTCCAGCAATATGAATGGTTCCTTTATGGTGGTGCAATTTGGAAAGCAAGCAGCATTTATTTGTATGTGTATATTGCGTTTGTATTTATAGTATTCATACATAAATTCGTAAGTTTGTGTTAATTGAAAGCATTTTACATTTGATCATAAATCAGTTTAATTGTTTAAATATATAATATTATAAGTACAGTGTTTAGTGCATTCTCTAATAATTACAAACTGTCTTATCAATTAACTTGCATTACTATATCATGCCAAATTTATTTTAACTGAAAAAAAAATCTTGGGCTTTAACTTTGACAATAATGAAAAATAGAATCTTGCAAAATAATTTTAAAAATGTCACAATTATATGGCTTAGAATAATATAAATAAAAGTTTTAAAAATTTATTTATTATAATTTATTACGAATTATAATAAATTGTTCCACTTCGCTTATAAATAAATTATCAAACATATTAATTTTACTTCCTTTTCTTGAACATTAAAATTTAGCAGTACAGTACAAGTTTAATCATCAGTTGAACAGTGCAATGTTATATTAAACGCTTAAATTATTTCAATATCACAAAAAATAAAAATAACAGATGACGTTTATAGTTAGAGCGGTGATTTACATGGAAATGCACTATCTTTCAAATATTAGTTTAATGAAACAGTGCCCAAGTAAGAATTTAAAAAAAATTGCGATACGAAAGTGACTACTTGATCACTTCTTTGAATGAACTCTCCCTTGAAAACAAAAATATATTTTAAATTTGGTACCAATTACAGTAAATCAGTTTCCAATATTTTACAGTGTGCAATATTTCATTTTTTTTTTTTATGTCTATCGATGTTAAAAATTAGAAAAAATGCCATTTTGTATCGTTTCCATCTTGTAATCTGTACAAAATCATTGACCAAATTGTTTGATCCCTTAATCTTTGATATTACCCAATGCGTATCCATGAGAAATTTATCTTTTTTAATTAAATGTTTTTGTTAATCGTTCACATACAAAGTAAGAAATATGGGGGTTTATCTAAATCAAAAGAATTCAAAAATACCAAATTCACGTTCATTTGTTAAACATAGTGATGGAGGACTATAGTAAGGGGTATATAAGATGCAATAACTTGAAATACATCGTATCGTAATCATCTTTTATTTCTGAAATTAATTATGCATAATGGAAAATATTTAGAGAAAAAGCTGGATCTATTGAATCTTGTGAAACTTCCTTCGATACAAATTAAATTTGCATAAGAATGAAAAGAATAATATTATATTAAATATGTTTAAATGATAAAATTTTATATTTTATTCTGCATTACCGATAAGGGTCATTGGTTTTAAATTTACCATCCTAATCTCTGAGTCACTCAAAAAGTTTTAATGACGAGGCAAGTAACTAAACATAAATCCTTTATTTAAGATTTAAAATACAATGGTATTTCATTCACCGAAACATACTGAAATATTTAAAAAGAAACAAATATTCCAGAAAATTTGTGAAAAACGATAAGGATTTTGAATAGAAGCATCATTCTCTCGTGAAGCGTCATCTAAAAATCGACAGAATTCCAAAGTATCAAAGAAACTCAGAGATTGAAGAAATTTTTCTACAATTCTATTTGCCAATTCGGCAATCTTTGCACGCGCTGCTTCGTCAGATTCCACGGACAACTTTGCACAATGCAGTCTGTACATTTCAAGTGCACGGCGAACAGTTCTAACAACATTAATAAGAGTCTTTACGGACTTCCGTAAGCAGATGTTTCTATCATCTTCCTTGCGCAATCGTTCGTGCAACATGCGCATCGTAGAATCCTGCACCATCTCTGCCGTCTGAAAATCTTCATAAGCCCAATCACATTTCTGCACTGTCGCTCTTTTAAATGGTCCGTTCATCATTCAGAGAGCCTTCTTCTCTGAGTCTCATATATTTTAAGGTAGTCATCGTTCTGCATGAAGAAAAAGAAATTAAGTCTAAATAAGATAAATAGTGCTTTTTGTAAAGAGTATTCAAAATATTGAAATGTACTCTTGTATAGAAACTCGTGAATTTATCCACAATATTACTGATATGGTTACTTATTTATTAACAATAAAAATGCACTATTAGAAGTTCTGCTACAGACCTTTCGCATACTGAACTAGAATTTTATTATTTTTAACTATACTGCACACAAAATGTAAACAAATTTCACCTGTTACAAATTTAAAACGTTAAATAAACAATTTAAACTGTTTAACAGCTGTTTACATTTTTTAATTATTTAATTTCAAAATATTTTTAACTATTAAATTTCACATTTCTTAATACAGTGGATTGAAATTAAAATTGATTTGACAAACGCAGTAAAAATCCTGAATACTACAAATGCGGGAAGTGAAAGAAAAATTGCAGAAAAGTAGTGCAAATAAAGCTTTTTGAATATAATTTCTCTTTGCGCAAGGCAAATATTCGAATACTTCCGGTGAATTTGTTCAACTCGTTTCGTAGATTGTAGACATATTGCTGCATTTTGAATTTTTTTTTTTTTTTTTATTCGGGATATAAATTTTGAAAATTTTAATTGATTTATAAAATCTTTTCGATGACTTATTGCATTTATTTTACTTTAATTTAACCATGAAAGTCATTCATATTCATTCTATACAAGGCGACTCTAAAGTAAGCGAAAATAACATTAAAGGCTGGAATAGTAGTTCAAATAAGCAAATCTCAAAATGGAACTTATCTGCGGATATGCCATGGATAAGTGCTAATACTTAAGGAAGATATGAACAGTGAGAAAGTGAGTAAAAAAGTTAAAAAAGAAACAAACATAATAACAATTAAACTTTTTACAATAGGTTAGAAAGAGTGTGATTGTTTTCTTAGATCTAGCATTGGAAAAATCTTGCAATCTAGCATTGGAAAAATCTTGCAATCTAGCATTAGAAAAATCTTGCAATCTTGCATTAGAAAAATCTTGCAATCTTGCATTAGAAAAATCTTGCAATCTTGCATTAGAAAAATCTTGCAATCTAGCATTAGAAAAATCTTGCAATCTAGCATTAGAAAAATCTTGCAATCTCTGGAAAAATCTTGCATCTAGCATTGGAAAAATCTTGCAATCTAGCATTGGAAAAAAATTTGCAAAATTGGAAAAATCTTGCAATCTAGCATTGGAAAAATCTTGCAATCTAGCATTGGAAAAATCTTGCAATCTAGCATTGGAAAAATCAAGGCAATCTAGCATTGGAAAAATCTTGCAATCTAGCATTGGAAAAAAATCTTGCAATCTAGCATTGGAAAAATCTTGCAATCTAGCATTGGAAAAATCTTGCAATCTAGCATTGGAAAAATCTTGCAATCTAGCATTGGAAAAATCTTGCAATCTAGCATTGGAAAAATCTTGCAATCTAGCATTAGAAAAATCTTGCAATCTAGCATTAGAAAAATCTTGCAATCTAGCATTAGAAAAATCTTGCAATCTAGCATTATTGGAAAAATCTTGCAATCTAGCAAAAAAAAATCATTTGCAATCTAGCATTGGAAAAAAAGAAAAATCTTGAAAAATCTAGCATTGTTTCTAGCATTAGAAAAATCTTGCAATCTAGCATTAGAAAAATCTTGCAATCTAGCATTAGAAATTTCCCAGATATTTCCAGAAAATTTCTAATGCAAGATTCCCAGAGGCCGATGAAGGATTCTCATTAAATTAATGGAAATGGTAAGCATGACATTCACATTTCTGTTAGGTACACACATACGGGGTTTTCCAAGTAGAGGATTGCCAATATTTATGTTAACTTTAAAAATATTCACGGCAGTCGGGATGCATCTTTATGCCATGAAAAATTATATCTCATTTACATTTTTATAATTTTTTTAATATTATTATTGCAGGAAAATAGGAATTTACAAATTATTTTTGGATAAATTTTGTTTTAGAATTCTGACCCTCGATTTTCTTCCTGAAAATAATAATGAAAAAAAAGTCTTGAACTCGAATCTTTGCAAGTGTTTTTTTACTACTGCAATTAATACAAGGTCATTGCACAAATTTAATGTATGTAAATTCTTAAGAAATTATAAAAAAATCATATTAAATGCTTTTCTATCACAAAATTGCCTACATATTGCACTTTGAATACGTATACAATTGGTTAACTATATTTGTGCAAGAAAGAAACTAAAATTGTACAATTAGTTACACTTTTAATAATAATTTTACATGTTTAAATTATTTACCTGTATTTGTGAAATATAGTCCATGTCATATTCCAAAAGCAGCAAAGTTGCTTTGTCTAAGTCGTGACTCTAAAAAGTTGTTAATTTATAGGCTATTTATACCCTGATTATTGCAATGTTTCACCCTAAAAAAGTTAATTGGAAAATTTTGGCGTAAAGTAAACTAATTTTTGGCGAAAATCACAAATCAGTGAAACCTGCGTTTTAGATATTATATATTTACTTACTTGACAAATAGAATACCATGCAAAATCGCTGAGCATGCGCAATACAGCACCAGTATCAATGAGTTGAACTACTATAGCCGTTTTCGAAAGGTAATTTCAATCAAAGTTAACAAAAGAATATCATCGTGTAATTAAAGCTGAAAATTGTTGAGTGTCGCCATGAGCTGGATTAAGTAACAGTAATATATATAATTTCACCCTGAATTCTTCACAAGTTGTTTAGTTGTTGTTGTTTTTTATTGTTCAATAAAAACTAAGGAGGTACTGCATTTTGAATAAAAGTTGCAGTTAGAGCTCAATATGTCAGACATTACTCTCAACTGTTTAGTGAACTACAGCTCTAATCATAATCTTCCTTTCAATCTCATTGTAATATTCTATCAAAATGTCATTTTGTCATTTACAATCATTTCAAGATCTTTCACTATCTTGCTCGAAGTTCTCAATGGAATGATCTCCCAAGTGCGTCATAAAGTTCTGAAAGTTAACTTATGATCTAAAGTCACTGCTTTAAATGCATCGAATATATACAAATCACAAATAAGACAAACTAATTATATCTACCGGCCACTTTGATACCACCAGAGAACTGCAAAATAAGAACGTTATCGTGAGCATTTCGATTGCAGTATCCCTTTACGAGGAAAAAATCCCAAACCTATTTCTTCTCCATAATCATCTCACTTATAAATCATTAGAATTTATTGATCTCTCACAGTTCCTCTTACACACAGACAAATCCCCCGTCAATTAGCTATAAGTAATACATCCTCAAATCGACTCCACTTGCATCCTTCTTGACAACTTTAATTCTCGTTATCCCTTTCGTGGTTCAAACTCTTCAAGTAACAGTTTTGACACTTAGTTCAATTGGATTCTTAATAATAATTTCGATATTTTAAATACCATTATACCAACTCATATATTATTTCATCTTCATCTCTTATTGACCTCTTCATTATTTACCAGAATATTAGTTTTCTTCTTTCACTCAGACTCTTTCGACAGTGATCATTTACCGATCCGATTATACTTTCACATAAATATTAATACAAAAAAAAAAGTTCAGTCAGACCATTTTGAGGCCTAATGTTTTTCTCCATGAGCAACAGAATGTCACATGCCCATTCGAATTATATTCTAATTTATGTTATTTCTTGTTAACTTATAATAAAAGCTGCAGAATCTCTCATCAACCAAATCTTCCATCTCTGCCTTGGTGGAACACACAGTGCAAAAGACTTTCACAAGATAAAAGAACTTTTGTATCATTCGTGCACTCGGCTTTCCGTCATTAGCGGCCCAAGTGGCTAGCAATTTGGTTCCCAGGTTCTAATCCTGGCAGGTTCCAGGCCCCAGGTTGTAATCCTGGCAGTGGCATGGTTATTTATGTGCCGTGGCGTGTGGCCGTGACATGGAATCCATTATAAATTGTATGTTAAGCCCTAGAGTGTAGCGTCTTGGTTAGCCCTAGTGTGCTCAAATTAACCGTAGAAAGAAAAAAAATTTCCTGGATCGTAACAATAAGATTTCTGTTAGACATCGTTGTTTAATATTATAACTTAAATCCTAATATTGAGATTCAGTTTGAGCTTTTACTGTGTATAATGGAAAAATTTACGAAATTATCAAATTTATTCAAAACAGGAATAATCATCTTGTCAGCGACAAGAACATTTGCATTGATATTAATATATTAATCACAGATCCGTCTCAACAGGCAAATCGTTTGCATTCCATTTCAATAAACCCTAATGACCAGCAATTTTTCCCCTTGATCCTATTTTCACATGCACATTTGTGTCTAAAGTCTTTCTTGTCCAATACTTTAAATTATAATAAGAAAAACTACAGAATTTCTCATCAACCAACACACAATGCAGTAGATTCTCCTTAAAAAGAAAAAAAACTTTTGCATCAATGGCGCACTCCACTTTCTTGCGTTAGCGGCTTAATGGCCAAGTGTCTTGCAATGAGGCCTTTGGTTCCAGGTTCGAATTCTGGCAATGACAATGGTAATAGCATGGATGTTTGTTAACGGTTTGGAATCCACTTTAAACTGCATGTCCCAGTTTGTTTAACCGTATTGGGCCCAAAATGAACGTACAGATACAAACAAATTTCCCGAAACCTTTCGATAGCATACAGGAAGGTTTTTGTCAGACATTGTCGTTTAATATCACAACTTAAAAGATAAAATTGAAATTCAATTTCAGTTTCTACTGTCTATAGTGGAAAAATTATCAAAACTATTCAAAATAGAAATAATCATCTCGTCAGCGAAAAGATCATTTGTACTAATATTAATCACAACTCCGACTCAGCATGCAAATCCTTTAGCATCCCACTTCAATAAACCTTCCGACCAGCAATTTATTCCCCTTGATCTTTGAGACGTTTTCTTTCATCGCTATTGCATGCCCTTTATATATTCGGTGAATTACAAGCTGCTATAAGCGATGCTCCCAATACTTCCCCAGACAGTGACGATATTCCAGTTAAATTAATTTAAATCCTTCACCGTCACTATCTTCAACTATATAATATTTATGATTACATTTGACTGGCCGGCAGTATCCCAAAATGGTACAAATAGTTCCAATAATCAAATCGAACAAAGATATCACTTCCATTTCCTCTTACCGTGTAAATGCCTTAGTTTCTAGTTTTAGCAAAATCTTTGAACGCATTGTACTCATGAGAATCATTCATTTTCCAGATCTCGGCAGATTCAATCACTATCACTCCATCTTTATTCCTTTTAAGAAATGTCACTTTTACAATGTTGTCAAAATTTAAGAATGTCACTTCCATAAGATTTTTCGTATTTTTTAAATTAGACATTTCTATTATTTTTAATTCTGTTCGGATAGATAGTATAAGGTATAAAAATGCAATCATTTGTATACTGTCAAGGTATATGCATGATACAAATTTCCAGCCTTTTGAGTGCTTCCTTCATGGTGGTGCAATTTGGATAGCAAGCAGCATTTATTTGTATGTGTATATTCATTTGTATATGTAGTATTCATACATTCGTAAGTTTGTGTTATTTGAAAGCATTGCATTTTTTTAATGACAAATCAGTTTTAATTGTTTAAAAGGTGAATATTATAAAATTTATTGCATTCTCTAATAATTACAAACTGTCTTATCAATTAACTTGCAACCACTGCTCTATATTTTAAAAATTAAGATAATTAAACAATACTTACATAAATATTAAAAAACACTGCCATATTAAATGTGACTACTTGATCAGATATTCTTGGAATGAACTCTCCGAGAAAACAAAAATATGTTTTAAATTTAGTACCATTTACAATAAGTCAATTTCCAATATTTCCGGTTTTTTACGTATCTCAATGTTAAAAATTGGAAACAGGCACAAAATGTCATTTTTCTCTTTTATAAATTGTACCAAATCAATGACCAATTTGTTTGATCCCTTACTCTTTGATATTACCTAATGCGTATCCATAAAAATTAATTTTTTTAATTAAATGTTTTTATTAATACTTCATATACAAAATAAGAAATATGTGTGTTTATCAAAATCAAAAGAAATCGAAAAATACAAAATTCCCTTTCATTTGTTAAACATAGTGATGGAGGAGCTATAGTAAGGGTATATAAGATGCTGCAGTAACTTGAAATACATTCTATCATAATTTTCTTTAATTTCTGAAATGCATTATATATAGTGGAAAATATTTGTAGAAAATGCAGGATCTATTGAAACTTGTGGAACTTCCCTCTAAACAAACTAAGTTCCAATGAGAATTGCCCGAATGATATTAAGCTAATTAAAAATTTTATTATTTATTCTACATTAAATATAAGGGACATCTGTTCTAAATTTGCCAACCTAATCTCAGTGTAACTGAAAAAAGTTTTAATAACGAGGCAAATAACTAAATATAAATCCTTTATTTAAGATTTAAAATACAATGGTGTTTCATTTACTGAAATGTTCTCAAATATTTAAAAACAAACCTGGTATATTCCACATTTTGTGACATAGGATAAGGTTCGGGAATAGGATCAACAATTTCTACAGAATCATCAAGCCAATCATCTAAATGTCGCCAAAATTTCAAGCTATTACTTAAATCCATGGATTGAAGATATTTTTCGACAACTTTATTTACCACTTTGGCAATGACTAAATAGGTTGTTTCCTCAGAATTTTTATATAAATGTGCATTGTGAAATTTATGCAGTTCAAGTGTACGACGAACAATTCTAACAACAGTAGTAAGGGTATCTATGGACTTCTGTAAGCAGACGTTTTCGTCATCTTCCTTGCGGAATCGTCCCTGCAACAGGCGCATCGTAGAATCCTGCACCATCTCTGCCGTCTGAAAGTCTTCATAAGCCCAATCACATTTCTGCACGATCGCTCTTTTAAATGGCCGTTCATCATTCAGAGAGCCTTCTTCTCTGAGTCTCATATTTTTCAAGGTATTCATTTTTCTATAGGAAGAAAGTGAAAATTTATAAGGAAATTAAGCCTAAATAAATTAAATACTCTTTACATAAAGCGCTACTTGCAAATATTAAAATGTATTCTTCTATAGAAACTCATGAATTTATCTACAGCATTACTGATAGATTTGCTTATTTATTAACAATAAAAAGGTATGCATGTGTATAAGAAGTGTGTGCGTATTAGACCTATATACTCTTCACAAAAAGCACTACTTGAATTATTGAAATGCATTCTTGTATAGAAATTCATCAGTAATATTATTCATATGTTTACTTATTTATTAACGATAAAAAGATATACATGTGTATTAGAAGTTCTGCTACAGACCTTTTACATACTGAACTAGAATTTGATTTTTTTTTAACTATACTACACACAAACTTCAAATAAATTTCATGTGTTGCAAATTTACATTGTTTAATAAACAATTTAAATTTTACAACAGTTAATTATTAAATATTTTTAAATAATTAAAAAATGTTTAATGTTAATTAAATTAAGCATTTAAGCAGAGGATTGAAATTAAAATTGATTTGACAAGCACAGTTAAAATACTGAATACTAAAAGTACGGCAAATGAATCATTGCAATAAAGTAGTAAAAATAAGTTGTTTTTTTTATATAATTTCTCTTTTTGCAAGACATGTATTCGAATACTTCTGTTGAGTTTGTTCAACTCGTTTCGTAGACTGTAGACATAGTGCTGTATTTTGAATTTATTGAATTCAATATTCTTTTATGCAGGATATAACATTGCAACATTCTAATTGATTTTTTTTTAATTTCCTTCTATTAGCTCCCACTTTGCCTATTTATATCTTATTCAAATTTTCAATCGTTCATAAAATACTTTTTATTCATCCACTCAAGTTCAAATACATTTTTTTAAACTTGTAGTGGATGACACTGGATGTTAATACAATTTTTTCAATTATTAATTCGTTCATTAAATTTAATTAATTAATTTTAGTTTTTGTTAGATTTAAGTTGCATGTATCTACCAATTGATGGCGCCAGATGAACTTAAACAAATGAATGAAAATTCTTTATAAAGGATTTTCTGCAATATAGTGAAAAAAAGTAGGAATTAACTTAAATTTTTTTTTTATATTACTTGTTTTAATTTTTTGATGACTTTTGATTTAAAGAGCACAGTAAAGTCGTTAAATTAGGATAAAATCAAACTATAAAAGTCATCCGATATCATAATGTACGAGGGTAAGGTAAAAAATTCTCGGCCTGACACAGAGATGGCGCTCCAATCAGCAAAAATTTATGTATCCTGCCTGGGTGCACGTGTCATTAGTTTCCATGACAAGTTTCAACTTGTTCTATCAATTAGTTTGTTTACACTAATTTTTGCATTAGACGTATTGCATGTTTTTCGTTATCGTGCGGTCATAAAATTCTTCGTTTTGGATGGAGGAAATTCATCTGAAGTTGACAAAAGTTTACAGGGACTCTGCTCCTTCCATGTCAGCCGTGAAAAATTGGGTAGCTGAATTTAAACGTGGTCGCACATCCCTGGAAGATGACTCGCTTGAAGGACGGCCAAAAACCACAACTGGAACCGGAAACCATCAAAAAAGGGTATGATATCGTGTTAGACGATAGGCGAGTGAAATAGCTGAGGCTGTGGGGATATCGGAAGAAAGGGTGCGAAAACATCTTGCACGAAGAATTATTTATGCGAAAGCTCTGCGAAAGACGGGTGCCGCCTTTGCTGAATGCCGATCAAAAGCAAATGCGCAGACGATTTGCACAGCAATCTTTGGACCAATTCAATAAGATCTGACCGATTTTATGCGGTGATTTGTCACTATGGAGGAGACATGGATCCACCACTACACGCCAGGAACAAAACAGTAATCCAAGCAGTGGGTGGAAGCCGATAGTTCAGCACCAAAGAAAGCGAAGTCAATCGCATCTGCCGGAAAGATCATTGCCAGCGTGTTTTGGGATGCGAAAGAGATCTTGCCAAAATTCGACAGAAGAGGCCTGGATTGAAGAAGAAAAAAGTCATTTTTCACCAGGACAACGCACCTGGGCACAAGTGTGCGTTGGCGATGAGAAAACTGCGGGATTTGGGGTACGAATTGCTCGGCCATCCCTCCTAGTCTCCTGATTTGGCCCCCTCAGACTTTCATCTTCTCCCAAACTTGAAGAAATTTGTTTCTGGGAAGGGCTTCGCATCTAATGAAGAAGTTGAGAGGGCCATAGATGAATGTTTTCACAACCTTCAGGCTCTCACTTCCGGGAAGGAATACTGATGTTGGAGAAACGTTGGAGCAAGTGTGTTGAAGTTAAGGGAGATTATGTAGAAAAATAAAATCCTTTTTGTAACTGAAAGTAGCAATCTTTCATTGTCAGACCGAGAACTTTTCACCTTACCCTCGTATGTAATCCGATCTATACAATGCGTCTCTAAAGTAAGTGGAAAGTAAATTACAGGCTGGTATAGTTATAATAAGTAAATTTCGAAATGGAAAGTGTGTGCGGATATGGCAGGGATAATTCTAGCACATTAGGAAGATATGAATAGCGAAAAAGTAAGTAAGACAATTAAAAAACTAACGAAGATAGTAACAATTTTTACAATAGGTTAGACACAGAGGGGATTAATACTTGCGGTGCACATTGGATCGGATAAAAATCACGACCATTAGATGTGGCATGCAAGGAATTTTTTTTTTTTGTTCGCACGTCAAAAATGGCCTAAGAAAGTCCCAATTTAGATTAGGTAGTTAGAATTTCAGTTGCCGCTGGAAATGTGCTTGACATGTAGTAATGATCTCAAAATAAAAACGCATACTCTGAGTGGACAGTAAAAACTCAACCCTTTTATTCGAAAACCAAGCCCATTCTGCCCTGGTTGCATTTCTTTTTCGTTCCAGCCAGCTCACGCCCACGAAAACGAGGATGGTTATCTCCTCTGGCGCCAACTTACATTTCGGGTTTTTTTTTTTTACGTATTATGCAGGTGGAGCTATTTATCCCTCAGACAATAACATGATTGCAGTTTTACAAATGTACGCATGGAGCATTCGCATGCGTGTCCACTGTGAATCTTGTATTACTGTCGGCGGTTACTCTTTCAATCGCCTATTGTGAAAATAAATCATTAAAATATTCATTACTTTCGACTTTAATTGGCCTTTTTTGTTCCCCTTTAAATTCTACTACGTTTTTGTCAGATATTTCAGATATATTATACAGGATGTATGTATTAAATAAAATAGCAACATAAAATTTATTTGTGAATAATTGTTCGAAAGACTATGCTATGGTGAATTACTGATTACATTTCAATTATTTTTAGTCATTGGAAAAAATAGCAGAATTTAAAACACTCACTTATTTATAAAATATCCACTTAAATGGATATGTCTATTTCATGACAGATGCCTTTTATGTCTATTTCATGACAAATAATTTTTTAAAATATTAATAATAGGAAATTAATGGTAAATTTGCAATTGATAGTTCAGACATACTACGAAACTTAATAACTAACTTACTTAACGAAACTTAATACATAATTTATTTAATTATATGCTTAAAATAATGGAAATTCCCGATATGAAAAATATGTGAATGCCATATAATTAAACTTCGTACTGGGTTAATTTTTGTTCATGTAACTTCTTATTAATTTCTTAGAAAATTATCGGTTTTTAATACGCTTTTATTAGCTTCACCTGTATGTTTGTATGTATGTATGTATGTATGTAACTGACTTTTTCCCCTGGAGATCTGTTTCTCCTCTCCTATTTAAGCTGCAAAGAAACATTTACAGGCATCTTTCGGAAAGAAACCAGTTGATTCTTTTTAATACGCTATTATATTAGTTTCACCTGAATGTTTGTTTGTTTGTTAAACTAAAAAGTAAAAAATAAATTAACAGTTTTAAAAAGCTAAAAAACACGCTTTTAGAGTTAATCAAACAAAAAAGTAAAAAATTAATTAATAGTTTAAAAACACTAAAAAATCACGCTTTTAGAGTTAATCAAACTAAAAAGTAAAAAATAAATGAATAGTTTAAAAGAACTAAAAAACACGCTTTTAGAGTTAATCAAATTAAAAAGTAAAAAATAATTGTTAACCTAAGAATAAAATGACTGACGAGAAAATGAATGCCACTGTTCTAAAAGCGTGGGGTGCTCGATATCAATCGTTAAAACATTTTTCACTAGTTTCATTCCGAAATGCACAGTTAGTTTAAAAATTTCATACAAAGCACCCCACGCTTTTAGAACAGTGACATTCATTTCCTCGTCAGTCATTTTATTCTTATGTTAACAATTATTTTTTACTTTTTAATTTGATTAACTCTAAAAGCGTGTTTTTTAGTTCTTTTAAACTATTCATTTATTTTTTGTTTTTTTTTTTAACACTTCTTATTCAACTGAAAAAATCCTGGCGATGAAAATATTCAGTGCGGCTTATTTCATGTCATTTTCGTTAACGGAGTCTAATAAACATTCAAATTAATATAAAGTGCATTTACGAAAAATTGTAAATTATTGTATATTTAATTGGAGGGAATTGATTTTGGAGGAATATTTCAAATAAATATCGGAATTTAAAAGTGAAAACAATTGATATGTTTGCAAAATCCTGTTTTGCAAATAGTTTATTTTTCTACTTTAATATTCAGTCAACTCTGTTAAAGTGTCTAGATTATTTATTTTTCTAATTAGAGGATGGTCAATATTTAAGTTGACTTTCAAACATTCAAGACAGTGGAAATGCATCTTTATACCATAAAATATTATATCTCATTTACATTTTTATGATGTTTTGAAATTTTTATTGCAGTAAAATCAGAATTTACAAACAATTGTTGGAAATATTTTGTTTTAGAATTTCTCATCCCCAATTTTCCTCACGAAAATAAAAAGTTCCTAAATTAGAATTCCTGCAAGTGTTTTTTTTTTACTTTAAATCATACAAATTATAAACTTCAAGTCACACAAATTAATTCACATTTAATGCAAATTTAACACATGTAAATTCTTGAGAAATTATAAAAATTCATATTAAATGCTTTGCTATCACAAAATTGCATACATATTAAATTTTGAACACTTACACAAAAATAATTAACCAACTGTATAAAACGAAACTAAAGTTGTACAACTATTTGCATTTTTAAGAATATTTTTATGTGTGTAAAATATTTACCTGTATTTGTCAAATATATGTCACTGTCCTATTCCAAAATCAGCAAAGTTGGTTTGTCTTAGTTGTGATTCTAAAAAGTGGTTAACTAATAGGTATTTATACGCTAACTACTGCAAGGTTTCACCCTCCACGTGTTATAAAAGTTAATTTGGAAGATCTGGCGTAAAGTAAACAAATTGTTCAAAAACCAGGTAAACCTGCGTTTTAACTCTTATATAAATATTTTTTTTCTTATTCATTTGGCAAGAAAAATCATGCCAAATCGCTGAGCATGCGCTGTACACCACCAGTATCAGAGAGTTGAACTACTGTAGCTGCTTTAAAAAAGGAAGTTGCATCAAAATCTATAAATAGAATGACAAAATCATTCTCTTATCAGAGTTAAAATAGTTGAGTGTCGCCATGATTAAGTTGCCATGGATGTTTGTATTGGTTCGTAATCCACTTTAAACCGTAGGTCCCGGTCTAATAGTATCGTAGGGCGTTGCGGGGGCATTGTTACTCCGCGTCCATGGCTTATCTTCAAGTTACACGCCGCCCCTGGATAATGCAAAGTGAGTAGCGTCTGAGCAGCGTTTACCTTAAGGCATCCAAGACCAAGCTGTCTAAGTGTTTGCCAGCTGCATTAGAAAAAAAAATATATATATATAATTTCCCCCTTTTAGAACTTCGCTCTTATTTTTTATTTACTTACTTTAAATATATAAATATATATATTATACACATAATCTTTTATTGTGTTCCATTTACATTTTGGGCAAGTTTCCTTTTGTCTACCTTGCTGCTGTTCATGCATTGTATTTGCACCTCTTCTGAAAATTTTCCAAGTTAGAAGCTCTCGGCTGCCACCATGCCAAACCATCAACATCATCAAAGCACAAGAAAGGAATCGCCAACGCAAAGAACAGTTTCCTATTTCTACTTTGCTGTTTCATGCACTGCATATTTTTCCTCATCGAAAATCCAAAATTCATCAATTGCCACTAGATGGGGCACCTCGCCGGAGAGGATGCCCAATGTTCCCCAAGCCACGCCTCCCGGTCAATCAGAACCAAGAAGCACAAAGGACTGCCTTCAACAGCCGGCCAGTCACCAAGGGTGTCTCCTATGCAAGTTTCTTCAAAGGAACCCCGAAAAATACCATACCATCGGTCACAGAGCAATCTATTCCTAATAATACTAATACTACTAACTTAACTGCTGATTCTGCTTCTAAAGCTCTGTACGTTCTTTCTGAACTCGTAAATGTTTTTAATATGATAGGAGGATTAAATAACTTCTATAATCAACTTAAAAACGCCAATAGCCCAGCTAATAAGATCCAAGCACTATTTAAATGCTTTAATTAATTGCCTCGTTGCATTTTAGTTAATTGTTTTTTAATTTTGCCATGTTTTTGATTACTCCTCCTATTGCTTCTCCCTTTTTGTCATTTTAACTCTTTTACTAACATGGACATAATCATTGCTCACTGCCCCTTTTTTACTAATGTGTTTTTGTTTGCCATGTGTTTTATCTAGCCAGATTAGGAGTTCAGACCATAATCGGCCAAGGTACTTCGTAAAAATAGACTGACTGACTGACAAATAGATTTGCCATCGATGAGCTACATGTAATATATCCTCTCCACTTGCATCGTTACTAGGCAATTTTAATTCTCACTATCCCATTTTTGATTCAAACTCTTCAAATAATGGTTTTGACAATTAATCAATTGGGGCCCTCACTTTTAGGAATGTTCCACTTAGCATATAAATAAATTATGAAACACATTAATTTTACTTTTTTTTAACATCTAAATTTAAAAGTGACGCAGAAGTTTAATCATCAATTGAAGAGTGCAATGTTCTATTAAACGCTTAAATTATTTCAATATGCAAAAAATAAAAACAGCAGATGACATTTATAAATAGTACATTCTCAAGTCAATCACTGCTCTATCTTTCAAATATTAATTTAATGAAACATTGCTAAAGTAAGAATTAAAAAAAAGTTGCAATACGTAAGTAACTAATTGATCACATATTCTTATAATGAACTATCCCAAAAACAAAAATGTGTAAAATTTACAGTAAGTCAATGTCCAATATTTCCGTTCTTTTCTCTATCTCGATGGTAAAAATTAGAAAAAATTTCATTTTGTGTCTGTTTCCTATCTTATAAACTATACCAAATCACTGGCCAATTTGTATGATCCTATAATCTTTGATTTTACCTAACGCGTATATATAAGAAATTTCATTCCTTTTTAATTAAATATTTTTATTAATCCTTTATATACAAAGTACGAAATATGTGTGCTTATCTTAATCCAAAAAATTCAAAAATACCACGTTTACGTTCGTTTGTTAAACATAATGATGAAGGAGCTATAATAAGAGGTATAAAAGATGCTGCAGTAACTTGAAATACATCCTATCGTAATTTTCTTCTATTTCTGAAATTCATTATATATAATGAAAAATATTTAGAGAAAAAAATGGATCTGAAAAATCTTGTGAAACTTCCTTCTATGCAAACTAAATTTGCATAAGAATGTACCAAATAATATTATATTGAATCTGTTTAAATAATAAAATTTTATATTTTATTTTGCATTACCGAACAGGGTCATCTGTTCTAAATTTGCCATCTAACCTCTGAGTAACTGACATTTCTTTTTAATCAGGAGGCAAGAAAGTAAATATAAATCCTTTATTCAAGATTTAAAATAAAATAGCATGTCATTCACTGAAATATATTCAAATATTTGAAGACAAAATTGAAATATTTCAGAATTTGTGAAATAGTATAGCGTTTTGGAATAGGATCACCAATTTCTCGAAATGGATGATACCAATCATCTAAATCTCGCCAAAATTTCAAAGTATCACTTAAACTCATAGATTGAAGATATTTTTCGACAACTTTATCTACCACTTTGGCAATCATTGTACAGGTTATTTCCTCGGATTTTTTATATAAATGTGCATAATGCTGTTTGTGCATTTCCCATGTACGACGACAAATTCTAACAACATTAATAAAAGTATCTACGGACTTCTGTAAGCAGGTGTTTTCATCATCTTCCTTGCGGAATCGTCTTTGCAACAGGCACATCGTAGAATCCTGCACCATCTCTGCCGTCTGAAAGTCTTCATAGGCCCAATCACATTTCTGCACTGTCGCTCTTTTAAATGGCCGTTCATCATTCAGAGAGCCTTCTTCTCTGAGTCTCAGATATTTCAAGGTATTCATTTTTCTATAGGAAGAAAGTGAAAATTTATAAGGAAATTAAGCCTAAATAAAGTAAATACTCTTTACATAAAGCGCTACTAACAAATATCAAAATGTATTCTTGTATAGAATCTATCTACAATATTACTGATACGTTTACTTATTTATTAACAATAAAAAGATATACATCTGTATTAGAAGTTCTGCTACAGACCTTTCACATACTGAAATAGATTTATTTTTTATTTTTACCTATAGTGCTCATAAAATACAAACAAATTTAATCTATTACAAATTTGACCCATTAAATAAATAATTTAAATTGTATAACAAATATTTACATTTTTTTAATTATTTAAGAATATTTAGAATTAACCGAGATAGCATTAAAAGTATTTTTTTTCAATGCTTATTTAATTGAAAAATATGCTTAAATTTATGTACGGACCATGATAGACTGATTTATCCGTAAACACTCTATGATATCTTACAATCATGAAAAAATTCAGTACTGCTCAACTCATTTCGTTTTTCCTTAATGGAATCCAGAAAACATTCAAATTAATACAAAGCATGTTTAAGAAGAAAGGTAAGTTATAGTACATTAAAAATTCACTTTATTTTGGTGGAATATTCCAAATGAACAATGGAATTTAAAAGTGAAAACAATTCACATAATTACAAAATCCTGTATTGCAAACAGTATATTTTTCTACTTTAATACTCCATTCAATCAATTAAAATCTAGATTACTTATTTTTCTAATTAGAGGATAGTGAATATTGATGTTAACTTTAAAACATTCGCGACAGTGGGAATGCATCTTTACACCATAAAAAAAAATTACTTTTCATTTACATTTTTATGATGTTTTGAAATACTTTTATTGCTGAAAAATAGTACTTCACAAACATGTTTTGGAAAAATTTTGTTTTAAAATTTCTCATCCACGATTTTCTCTCGAAAATAATTATAATAATAATATAATAATTGTGAACACGAATCCATAGTTTTTTTTTTTTACTACTTCAACTATAATTTTGATAAATTAATGCACATTTCCATTTTTAATGCATGTAAATTCTTAAGAAATTTTTTAAAATTATATTAAAAGCTTTGCTATCACCGAATTGCATATATATTACATTTTGAACACTTACACAAAACGTTTTACCAACTGTTTAAAATAAAAATGTAAATAACTGCACAACATTATTTTCTAAGAATATTTTTATATATGTAAATTATTTACCTGGATTTGTCAAATATTGTCAATGTCCTATACGAAAAGCTGCAAAGTTGCTTTGTCTAAGTTATGACTGTAAGAAGTTGTCAACTAGTTGGCTATTTAGGATGCTGTCTACTGCAAGGTTTCACCCTCCACATGTTAAAAAAATTAATTGGAAAATTTGGCATAAAGTAAACAAATTGTTGGTGAAAATCACAAATTCAGTTAAATCTGCGTTTTAAGTATTATATATTTACTTACTTGGCAAATAAAATACTATGCTAAAACCCTGAGCATGCGCAATACACCACCAGTATTAAAGAGTTGAATCACTATAGCCCTTCTAGAAAAGCAAATCCAATCAAAGTCTATAAACGAATATGGCAAAATCCTTCTGTTATCAAAGGTGAACATTGTTAAGTGTTTTTGTGAGGGTGATATATATATATAGAGAGAGAGAGAGATAATTTCATCCTCTAATGTTTCACAAGTTTAGTTTTTTGTTCAATGAAAACCAATGAGGTACTGCATTTTGATTGGAGGTTTAGTTAGAGCTCCATATGGCAGATATTTCTATAAATTCAATTTAATGAATTACAGCTCTAATCATAATCTTCCTTTCAAAGCTCACTGTGATATTCTAACAAACTTACAGATCGCATTCTATCATGACGTCATTCTATCATTTGTAATCATTTCAAGATCTTTGACTATCATAATTGAATTTCTTAATGGAAAGTTCTTCTAAGTGCACCATAAAAATAAATATAATGAATATAATAAATATAATGTATTATCTGAAAGATAACACATCGTCTAAATTAACTACTTTAAATATATCGAATCTATGCAAATCGACCGATGAGGCAAATTCATTACATAAATAGACCACTTTAATACCTCCAGACAACAGGAAAATATGAATTTCTAATGAGCATTTCGAATGCAGCATCCCTTTACAAGGAAAAAATCCCAAACCGATTTCTGCTGCATAATATTCTCACTGATATATCATTAGAATTCATTGATCTATCACAGTTCCTCTTCCACACAGACAAATTCCACATGGATTAGCTATACATAAAATATCATGAAATCATCTCCCCTTGCATCATTCTTGGCGATTTTAATTCTCATTATCCCATTTTTGGTTCAAACTCTTCAAATAACAGTTTTGACACTTACATCAATTGAATTCTCAATAGTAATTTAAATATTCTAAATACCAGCCCACCAACTCGTATTATTCCTTCATCTCTTGTTAACCTCTTCATTGCCAGTGCAGATATATATCCGAATATTTTTAAATTCCTTCTATTAGCTCACACTCTCCCTATATATATCTTGTTCAAATTTTCAATCGTTAATGAAACACTTATTATTCATCCACTCCAGTTCAAATACATTTTTTTTTAACTTGTAGTGGATGACACTGGATGTTAATGCAGTTTTTTCAAATATTAATTCATTAAGTAAATTTAATTAATTAATTTCAGTTTTTTTTTAGATTTAAGTTGCATGTATCTACCAATAGATGGCGCCAGATAAACTTAAAAAAATGAATGAAAATTATTTATAAAGGACTTCCTGCAATATAGCGAGATTAAAGAAGGAAAAAAAAAGAAGGAATTGACTTTAAAAAAAAATATTTTATATTACTTGTTTCTTCTTTATTCACTCACTTTCGACAGTAATTGCTTAACGATCCAATTACACTTTCAACTAAATAATAATCAAAAAACAGCGTAGATAGACCATTTTGTGGTCTAAACTTCATTTACTTCATGGACAACAGAATGCCAGAAGCACATTTGTATCTAGAGTCTTTCTTGTCCAACACTTTAAATTAAAACAAGAATATAATAATTGACACGGTTACAATATCAGCTATTGTAAATAGTTTATTGTTCTATTTTAAGCCCTCGCCATTCTGTTAAAGTGTTTAATTAACTTCTAGATGATTCATTTTTTTTAATAAGGTAATAAAATTCTGCTTAGATGATGAACATTTATGTTAACTTAAAAAGATTTAGGATTGGGGAAATGCATCTTTATACTATAAAATATTGCATCTCGTTTACATTATGACTGTGTTTTTATTGCACAAAGATAGGAATTGACAAACAATTAACAACGTATTAAAAGATAAATTTTCTGAAAATCAATGTTAGGAAAGATTTTCAATGTTGATTTCACTCAAGGAAATACAGAAATTTTGCAAACGTAAAATTTTCAAAACTTTTTAAACTTTAATTCGTGTAAGTTTTTATTTATTATTTTTAATGTTTGTTTTAACTTGAATTCATACAAATTAATGCACATTTCTATTTTTTAAATGTATGTAAATCCTTAATAAATAACAAATTCATATTAAATGCTTTGCTATCACAGAAATTACATACATTTAAAACACCTACATAAAAACTGTTAACCAACTATACTAGCAGTTATATTCATTTTTAAGAACACTTCTATGTATGCAAATTATTTACCTGGATTTGTCAGGATCCTATCCCAAATGCTCCAAAATTGATTGTCTAAATTATGCCTCTAAAAAGCAAATATTTCATTAGCTGATTACCGTAAAGTTTTACCCTCAGCAAAAAATTTTTTAATAATTTGCAAAATTTGTGATAAAGTAAACGAATTGTAGTCAAAAATCGCAAATCCATTTAAAACTATGTTTTCTGCATTATATATATATATTTTTCTTTATAATTTTATTAAATAAATAATTTTCTTTTAAAAAAAGGCATTTAATTATCTATTTTGCTTATTAACTCAAAGGGCATGAGACCACCGCTATGTTTCAATATTTTACAAAGAAGGAGCTAGTGGCGGCTACGCGGCCAAGGATCTCCGAAATATTCTACAATAAGAGAGATTTTTTTTCTTCCTTACTTGGCAAACAAAAAATCATGCCAAGCCTCTGAACATACGCAATGTCAAAGAGTGAACTACTGTATCTGTTTTAGATAGATAAAGTCAATGAAGTATATGACACAAAAACTATTCTGTTATGAAAGCTGAAGATGAGTGTTGGTGAGAGTGCGATTAACTAAAAACTAGCTTAACTAATTTATAAATTAACTAATTAAATTAACTAAATCTAAATAAAATTAAATAATGGACATATCCCATCTGAAGTCAAACCAATGCGGTGGAGATGTGAGTGCAGTTAATCATGACTGGTTGTAAGGCGGAAGCGTGTGACATTCTCGGCACGTTCCAGGTACATAGGAATACGGTCTCCTATGGCAAAACATTTCCAGCTTTTGTTGCCTTGAGGCTTTTTCTGGTGAAGTTGTCGATGGCTGCATTGATAGGTTGCACGCTGCCCTGGGTGTCAGTGGAAACTTCTGTTGGTTGGATTCGGCCCCGCGCTTCGCCATGACATCGGCTCTCTCGTTACCAAGGTCTCCCACATGACTAGGAACCCATTGCAAATGTAGAACCGGCCGCTGGTGAACGATTTCAATTGCTTTGGGTTTCACTGGACTGTGCGTGGACAGTCTGTTGGGCTGTTGCAACTCAGTGCTGAAATGACCGCTTGTGATTCGATTTTAAAAAAAACTCTTCCCGGGGTAAATTAAGAGCTAGTAGTTGTTTTGCAGCCTCCTGGACTGCGTCATAGTTGCTGGTGTTTTTTCCCATGGCCAGAAAGTTCTCAAAAAGAATGCACTATTTTGCACTGGTTCCTTTCACCCTAAAGGCTCGTTCCCACCGAGGCGAGAGACGTGAAGATGCAAGAGGCAAGCGACCAAATTTTTTCGACCCCTTCACAGCGAAATGTCAGAAATAGCATTACGCCTAGTGAAAAACCGCTTCGAGTTGAAAGTTGGGCAACTCCACGCGGAGGACTGCAAACCGGTTTCAGGCGACCGCGGTGAGGTCAAATTTTGGTCGCTTGCATCTTGTCGCCTTGGTGAGCACGAGCCTTAAGACAGAAAATATAATCGTTATACGATCCAAATAAAACATCAACTACTATTGTTTTACAATCCTGAATTTATTATTATTACTAAATCTATAATAAAAAAAGACCAAAGGAGCTGAAATAATATTAAAAAAACCGATTTCCTTCCTTGGAGTTTTTAAATTTAAAAATTACTTTATTTATTGACTTATCCACCATATAATTCTAAACTTTGATTTCCTTAAATGGCACCACTATGATTATTTACAATTGAGAGAACAGTGACAGATTATCATGGATTAACAAATTTGTCATCAGTGAGCATAAATCCTAAAGTTACAAGACAAGACGAATTTTGACTTTTTAGTTGTTTGATTATAATTTATTGTTCATCTCTATTTGCATAACATTTGGATAAAGGAGCTTGCGCAAACATATCTCAAAGTAAATTATGTATTTTTTAAAATCTTTTACATTTAAAATAAGAAATAAATTTCTATCTACTGAATAATATAAGCAAGCCTTCTAATTACTTATTTTAGCAGTGTTTATTTAAAAAGCTGTGGAGGAAGTTAATTGCATTCAAATCAGTTAATGAAACAGTTATAAAAAATTATTTTAAAAAGTATCAAGACTTGATTAATGAACTTGGAATAGTCTACCTAGTGAATTGAATTGTGAAGAAATTATTCTAATTAAAAACCGATTGGAATCGAAAGGGGGGGGTATTTTTATATTTGTCCACCAAATTAGCAACAGTGAACAATACTGTTGAAATTCAAATTATTAGTTTGTATATAGGATATCAGTTCGGTCTAGTTCAGAGTTAAAATTAACCATCAATTGTAAAAATTATCATGTTCATTAATGTCTTATTAATATTGGCACTTATAACAAAGGCAATTGTTGCTTCTAGATACTTTCCTGAAAGTTCATGCTAAATTAATATAAAAAAAAGAGAGTCAAAGCCTATGAATTTTTCTGTGTTCAAACTTGGATCTTCATCTTTAAGAAAGGTGAAAATCCAGTATCTGCTGATAACAACAAATTGTCTAATGAAGTTTTTATTTTTATCAATTTTAATTCTTTCAGGTTAATGGTCTGTAAATTTTATTTAGAAAATTTTGGAATTCATTCTTGTACATAACAGAAAATTGTAAATATTCATCATTAAATAATTATGTAAATTGGTAACTACATTCATTTAAAAGTAACCATGAAAGTGTGTAAAGTTTGTGGTGAAGTATTTAAAACAGCATCACTCCTTAATAAGCATTCTAAAAATCACAACACTGAAAAACTTCATAAATGTGATGCTTGTGGCAAAGCCTTTACATTAAAATGTAATTTAATGTTACACTATCGAGTGCACACAAAAGAAAGACCCTATGTTTGTGAGATCTGTAACAAAAGTTTTGTCCGAAAAGATGCTTTAAAAACCCCCTACCATACACATACAAAAGAAAAACCCTATGTTTGTGAATTGTGCAATAAAACATTTTTACGGAAAGATAATTTAAAAACCCATTACCGTATTCATACAGAAGAGAAACCTTACGTTTGTGAAATATGTCATTTTCCTCAGAAAGGGCATTTAAATAAACATTATCACACTCATGTGGAAAGGAAGCCCTATGCTTGCATTATATGCGATGAAGCTTTTTTACAGAAAGAACATGTAGATGAACACGATTGCAATCATATGAAAAAGAAAATCTGCATTTGTGAAATATGCGGCAAAGTTTTTTCTTTAAAAACTCATCTCAAAACCCATCATCGTGTTCATACGAAAGAAAAACCATATGCTTGTGAAATATGTGGTAAATCTTTTTCTCAAAAAGATAGTGTAAATAAGCATTATAGTACTCATACCAAAGAGAAACCGTATACATGTGAAATATGTGATAAAACATTTACACGGAAAGAAGTTTAAAAACTCATTGCTGTATGCATATGAAGGAGTAACCCTTTATTTGTGAAATATAGTCAGAAAGAAAATTTATATAAACTTTCTGCACAAGGGAAGCCTAATATTTGTGAAATGTGTAATAAAGTTTTTTAAAAGATAATTTAAAAAAATTTTTATTCGTTAAAACAGAAATTATATTCACCGTTAATATAGTAAGGTAATTATAACAAACACCAGCATAATATAAAAAATCCAGATATTATAAAGAATAACAGAATTAAAAATCATAAGAATAATTTTAAAGAGTAAACTATACAATTTCAGTTTGAAGACAACAATGAGACAATCTCATAAATCTAATACAGAATTTTATTTGATTCATATGCTTCTATAATAATGTATTTATATTATGAGCCAAAGGATATTTCAAAAGTTGAAAAATTTTATGTATTCTTCTAGTATATTAATTTAAGATTTATTTAAAATTGCATGTTGTTTTAATTTTATATTGAAATATTAACAATAATTGGAATTGTTTTATGTCAGAATTTTTATTAGTGCAATTGTCAGCCTTGTTTAAAAATTAAATGATATATAAACTTATTTTGTATTTTAAATTGCTTTATTTTATACAACTGATGTAACCAAAGTACTGTGATTTAATATAAGTGAACTTTTAATAAATTTTTATTATAATAATGTCTAGAGTTTTCATTTAAGTGATTCATTGCATCTATCAAACTATATGATAAATTTTTAAAAAATCTTAATTAATGTATTTTTTTATTTTTAATTGATGAATTGAAATAAGTATATTTAATTAAGTGGTTAAAATGTTTGATTTAATATTTAAATCAAGATTGTATACAAAAACATCATAAAATTTTGAATTGAAATACAAACTTAGTGGAAACCACTTAATGTAATTTATTATTTTTTCCCATTAATAGCTTATATTCATTATTATTTACTGTAAAGAATAAAGGAAATTTTAAAAGATAAAATTTCATTTTCATTTTTATAATAAATGTCATATATTCTGTTATGCATGAATTATACAAATATATCTTTATTAGTTGTACAAAATGTAAATCAATTCACTGACATAATGATTGGTATTATATTCACTATAAATTATAAAATAATAATGTGTACTGAAATGAATAGTTTAACAGCATTATTCAATCATTTCATAATGCATTCACCAAGATATTCCCAAATTGTTTCTTTTCTTACAAAAATCTGAAAAGAAGTTTTGTTTATTTCAGTTGAAATTGAAACTTCTAGTTTAGAAAAGAATGTAGGTGGCATAACTTATATTTTTTTAAGTATTATTTATATTTTTATAATTTTTTTAAGCATAACATTGATAAAAAATATTAAATAATCAACTTAAAATTTTTTATTGCTTAAGCTTGCCTAATCTTATATTTCAATCTTATTGTTATTTCTTACAAATATACCACATAAAATACATATAACATGTGTCAATAATGAAATACTGAATTAGATAATGTTAAAATAATTAAATTTTGTTTTATTGATATAATTAAAAATCAAAACATGTTCAAATGATTATCTCTGAAAGCAGACATATCTACCATATTTTGTTTTATAAATTTTGGAAATGTACATTTTTATCTAACAAATAGACTTTAGTAAATGATTAAAATTAATTTGAAAATGATATTAACCCTGTCTAATTTGCTGTCTAGTGATAGAGAACATAGTATTTCAATTAATCAAGTTAATTATCAAGAATGAAATTGTCAACTAATAATCAACTTGTCAGTTAATTGTTAGTTGACAATTTCAATTTAGTTAATAATAATCAAATTGTCAGTTAATAATCAACTGAACATAATTGACAGTAAACATCACAGAATGTGGTATATTGTATAACAAGAAAATAGAGGATATTTTGTATTTACTTTGATAGAATATGGTTTTATGGCTTTCCAATGTATAAGTTCTACTTTTAATTATTAACTGACAGAACGACATCGCTTGCAGCGACTCTCGTGGGCACGTGAGCATATCGGTTGGTCCCTAGATGAATGGAAAAAAACCGTGGCCTGGTCCGATGAGTCACGATTTCAGTTGGTAAGAGCTGATGGTAGGGTTCGAGTGTGGCGCAGACCCCACGAAGCCATGGACCCAAACTGTCAGCAATTCACTGTTCAAGCTGATGGTGGCTCCGTAATGGTGTGGGCTGTTTTTTCATGGCATGGACTTGGTCCTCTGGTGCGACTGGACCGAACATTGACTGGAAATGCTTGTGTTCAGCTACTTGAGATCACTTGCAGCCATTCATGGACTTCATGTACCCAAACAACGATGGATTTTTATGGATGACAATGCGCCTGTCACCGGGCCACAACTGTTCGCGATTGGTTTGAAGAACATTCTGAACAATTCCAACGAATGATCTGGCCACGTAGATCGCCCGACATGAATCCCATCGAGCATTTATGGGACATCATCGAAAGGTCTGTTCGTGCCTTTTAAAATCCTGCACCATCAACGCTTTCACAATTATGGACGTCTATCGAGACAGCATGGCTCAATATTCCCTGCAGAAGACTTCCAACGACTTGTTGAGTCCATGCCACGTCGAGTTGTTGCAGTTCGCCGGGCGAAAGGAGGGCCGACACGATATTAAGAGGTATCCCATGACTTTTGTCACTTCAGTGTATATTTCCACTTAATAAAATTCTACATCTAAATAGCATTTAATGTTGTTATTAGATCAACTAATTTACTTTTTGGTTATATAAAAACATTTAGACTATTCCAAATGAAAATTATAAGTTTTGGTTAGTAAACTGAAATATAAAAACTTATTTTACAGTGAACAAAGTATTTAGAGTTCATAAGACATGTGAAGAAATAGAATTTCAAATATTCAGTCTTGAAATAACTTGACATAAAAGATATGTGAAATTCGTTCATAAATGTTAAGCTTTTTTAAATGTGTGTAATTGTACTGATTGGAAAATTTTAGGTTGAATAATAACCAAAGAAACTTGACTTTCACATAATTATTTCCATGGGATTCCTGAAACTATTCTCTTTTGATCAGAATAATACAATATTTATTATAGTTACATTTAAAATTAATATTGTTGCTTACAATAATATTATGAGAAATATTTAGGAACTATATGGTTTTTGTTTTGTTGTTGTTTTGTTTGTTTTTAATATTGTAGAAATTATTTCAAGTCCAAATTTTGATTATTGCAGTTTGAAGGATAAATAGGATTTTTAGTAAAAGCTTTTATTTTTTTTTTTCATTATTAAAGAAATTTATAACATAAAGAGCTACATTCTTGTAAACATTAAAAAAGAAATTTTTTTTTTTTTAAATTACGAAACCAATGTTTTTTCAAATATGTTAGGATTTTAATGAAAAAAATATGGCAAATGTAGTTGAAAATATGTGCAAAAATAACTATTCAATCTCTGATAAATACAAAAAAAAAATGTATTATCTTAAGGGCATTTGGAAAAAGTTACAAAAATTTATAAAGCTACTTACCACACACAAAAAAATAATGTAAAATATGTTCCTTTCATTTATTTCTACATAAAAAAAAAATGCTGAATATTATGCATCAATTAACTTAAGTATATTATATTATATTATATTATAGTATATTATCTTTTTTAATTCCAGATTTATTCAGGAGACTCCCGAATTTCAACCTCTTCTCCCGAACTCTCTAATTGTGTATAAATCTCAAGTATTTATCAAAAATTGAGAAATTCAATAAGAGATTTATGTACAAAAATAGGGAGAATTTCGAAGTAAATCCCTAGCTAAAATCGCAGAATAGGGACCGTTGGGAGTTGGTGTCAAAAATTATTTTCGCCAAATAACGGGTTGCGATTGTAAGTGAAGTTCATTGCAAATAGTACAAAGAAACCCGATTTACCACATTTGGCGACTTATCGCTCAGTTGGTGCCATGTCGCTAAACCCCAAAGCCCCTATTTTACGATTTGGCCAATTCCGATAACTATGAAATGGTAAAATAATCCATCACAAATGAAAAATAAACCGAAACAATCCCCTTTCAAAGCTTAGTATCACACCCGTGAAATGATGCATGAAGGTTTACAACAGAAGAAAATTTCAGAAATGAGTCAAAGTAAAGGGTAAATTTCTTTTAATCTACGACATCTGTGTAGTGCAGAAGTAGAGATTTCTTCATGATTTAGCTAAGTGATTGAATCGATGCTGTTAGATTGTCAGTAAGATTTTGGAATAGATTCTTAAAAAGATGTCACTTGTATTTGGCAGAGTATGATGGGTATGATTTATGCGTTTTATAATTGACATGAAAAAATGCTGCTAATTATAACGATTATCCAATATGAAGTCATGTGTTCTGTAGTTCATTTTGAATTATCTGGCTTACAAAGTATAAAAAAATTATTGTTTCCATATCCTCAAAATAGTGTCTAAGGATTATTCTATGTTTATAAAAGTTAATTTAATCATTTATTAACAGACTTATCGGTCTGAATTTAGTAGTGCTTGTTGTAGTGTTTCTTTAGTTGTTGAACAATTGCGTCTTCATAAAATATAAGTTATTAAATTTTGTTATATTCCTGTCGCTATTGAATTGGATAGTTCTTGTGGGGATTCTTCGATTTTATTAAATCCCTTTCCTACGCCAAATTGAATCGCCAAAACAGCGGTATTTTGTAACCGCAGCGGCTATTTTGTTTGTTTAGGTGGGGATATAGCGAAATACGCAAGGGAAAAAATCGCCAAATAAACAAGCGGAAAATGTAGAATTGCTGTCTTGTCGTATTCTGACTGTTTCATGTATGTCTTGGGTAATTGCACATTGTTATACTCCAATGTGTACTTGGCCAGCAAAATATGTTCACGTATGATAAATTGAAATTTGTGAAAGAATTTCAGTTTTTTATTATTTTTCTTTTCTTTCCTAATTAATATAATTCATGGACGTAAATTTTTAAGAATTTTGATTTCAATAATTTTAATGCCCTTGTTTCCTGTTTTCTTGCTATATATATTTATTATTCTAGGATTTGTGAAATTCGTTTCAAAAAAATTGTTTACTTTGTTGCATAAAAACTGTTTGCACTTTATAATGCAATATTTTTTTGATACACACTATTTTTATATAGAATTTAAGACAAATATTTTAATGAGTGTAGAACTTAACAGAATTTCCCCAGAACAGTTATAATTTAGGCATTGTTTGCTTCTGTAGTTTTAAGTCATAGCATCAGTACATTGGGAATTTTTCTGTATACAGTGCTGTTTCAATTTACTTACTTTTTTTTTAACTTTAATTATAAAGATCTTTTTTCTTGTAACTTTATTGTCTACTTTATAATCATGAAACACAACACATGATAAAATTCCCAACACATGATAATCATGAAACACAACAATAATCATGATTCACAACACATGATAATCATGAAACACAACAATGATAATTATAAAATTCCATTTTATTCATTCTCAGTTCTTAATACTGTTTTGTGTAAATTTTATATGTATTAAATTTTTATTTATTTTTAAGATATGTATAATTATTGCTGTTTTTATTTTAAAACTTATGTGAGATATTGATGTGTAATTCAATAAGGTTCAACAGGGAATTATTGAGAATGTCCCTCATAAAATTTAGATTTTCTTTAAAATTGTTTTTAATTTCTTTTGCTGTTCATAATAATGTTTAATGGGAAGGGTAGTGTGTTTAAAGAAATGTTCTCTCAATTATAGTAAATTTTATTTAAAATATTTATTTAATTTTTTTTTATTTGCTATTTTTTCATTTGAAAATGGAATAGAATATAGAAGAAAGAATCCACTTCAGTATATTTCTGAGAATAACTATTACCTAATTCAGCAATCCATTAGATATTCTTTTTAAATAAGTATAGATGTTTTTGTGATAAGTAGTATAAAAAATATAGTAAGTAGTATATAATTATTTTTTTCTTTTTTCTTTTCTATTTGTTAGATTCTTTATTTCTGAAATTTTTCACATATTATCTTAAAACGTGCAAGATATCCACAAAGAAATAAAAAATGCAAAGAAATAAATTATGCAACCATAGAAATGAAATTAAAAATAATTTAAATAGATTAAAATTAGTTCACAAAGTAAGAAAAATTTTCAAGGTAGCCTTCACATCTGCGTTTTCATACGTGTATATAAAAAAACTAGAGTATATTTTCTTGTAATTTTTAATATTGCAGATAATAGCGGTAATTCTTTTGGATTAATAAAAAGCTTATAAATGAACAATAATGTGAAATATTACTGCCGTGGATATTTAAATGTCAATTAATAAAACAATAGCACAAGTGCATAAATAAGTGAATGCTTATAAATGGGTAGTGGATAATACTATAATAAATAGCAGCAAGCTACTGTTCATCAACATTAAAGTTGGTACTTGATCCATTTTGGCTACTCCTAAACTCGGAATTATTTTTAGCAGTTCAGAAAGAAATTTATAATTTCATATCTTTCAATCTATTCTTTTGTGATGTTATATGTTATTTATCGATTATTATTCATTAATAGTGCATTTTGAATTCACTTATTTTGTTTTATAATTAAAAATATATTAATATGTGTTTTATTATTTTTGAATTACTCTTCATCTAAACAATGTTTTTATTTAATCTTCATTTATTCAATGTTTTCATTTTATCTTCATTTATTCAATGTATTCATTTTATTTTATTATTTTAATATTTCTCATGTTTGCTTATATAGTAATTAAACTTTATTCTGAGTTTCAAAAACATAAAGCATTTTTATATCTTAAAAACGCTTGAACTTCAGGTAAAAATCAAATTGTTTATTCACTTTTAATTATTACTATTGTTGTTTATTAAATAACAATCGAAATGAGGTCAATGAAAATTATCAGGTCTATATTATTTAAGTGTTCTTCTTTATACTTAAATAATTGTGTAAAAGTGTTCTGTTTCTCTTGTTAAATTTCAGGGATGGAAAATCTGCTACTGAGTCAAAATTCATACCTTGCTCCATTTTGCCGAAAAGTTCATCTGGGATTTTCAGCAAATTTTGCATTTCTGTATTGAAATGAGACATTTCCTTTCCATACATTGAACAGTTTTTAATTTTCAATTCTAATTCTTATTTCCTTGAAATTAATGTGCATCTCAATAAATTAGTTTTGCATTAAATCCCCAATGTCATATAAAATGATACAGTTTAATTTCAGTACAACGCATTTCATACAAATTGCTAAATAAAATTAGTATATACCTTGAAATCTGAAGATAAACTTTTAATGTAAAATATGTCACTATTAAATCTCTGAAAGAGAGAGAGAGAGAGACCTGCTGCAAAACTGCCCTGAATCTGCTATAATAATCATTTTTTGATTTTCCACCCCTGAAGTTTTAATATTTTTTTGTTTTTTAAAGTAACAAAAAGGTTTTTTTTTTCTTTTCCAGATTCATTATTCATATGATATGCTGAAGAATTCATTCGCAACTTAAACTGCAATGATGTTATAAACTAAATATACCAGTTCAAAACCATGAAGTGAATTTCTTATTTGACAGATTTTTTTAATCAAGTAGTCACCATCCATCTCCAGGCTATCAGAAAATAATTTCAGATATGCTGTTACTTGAGACACTTCCTTTTACATAACTAAAAAAATTTATGTTAAGTTAATAATATTTATGTATTTAGATTAAGTTGATTATTGATTCATTTAGAAGCAACCATGCATGCATGTAATATCTGCGGGCAAGTATCTTCATATGCATATCTTCTTAATAAGCATTCTTCTGTTCACACTGATGAAAAACTTCATACATGTGAAAAATGTGGTAAAAAATTTAGATTGAAATGTACGCCAATGTTACATTGTCGAGTAATGCAATAAAAGTTTTGCTAAAAAAGATGATTTAAAAATCCACAATCGTACTCATACAAAAGAAAACCTTATGTTTGTCAATTTTGCAATAAAACATTTTCTAGAAAAGATAATTTAAAAACCCATTACCGAATTCACACAGAAGAAAAACCCTATGTTTGTGAAATATGTGATAACTCATTTTCTCAGAAAGGGTCTTTAAGTAATCATTATCAGACTCATGTGAAAAAGAAACCCTATGTTTGTATCATGTGTGATGAAACTTTTTCGTTGAAAGAACATTTAGATAAACATGACTGTAAGCACTCAAAAAAGAAAATGTATAACTGTGATGTATGCGGTAAAGTTTTTTCTTACATAAAAAGTTTAAAGACTCATTATTATGTTCATACTCAAGAAAAACATTATATTTGTAAAATTTGTAGTGCTGTTTTTCAAGGAGAAATCATTTAAAAATCCATAGTCGTATTCATACTGAAGAAAAGCCTTACGTTTGTGAAATATGCAATAAAGCTTTTTCAGATATAGTAATGTTACGCAAACATTGGCTTACTCATACAGGAGAGAAACCCTATAAATGTGAAATGTGTAGTAAAGCTTTTGCTAGGAGAGATGTTTTAAAAATTCATTACCGCATTCATACAGAAGAGAAACCCTATGTATGTGAAAAATGTGGTAAAACTTTTTCACGAATAGATGGTTTAAAATCACATAGTCTTACTCATACGAAAGAAAAACATCATATTTCTAAAATTTGCAATAAAGCTTTTACAAAGAAAGAATGTTTGAGAATTCATTCCAGTACTCATGAGGAAGAGAAGCCTCATGTTTGTGAAATTTGTAATAAAGCTTTTATGCGGAAAGCTAGTTTAACAATGCATTATACTATTCATATGAAAGAAAAACCCTATGCTTGTGAAAAGTGTGATAAATCATTTTCAAGGGAAAATAGCTTAAAAGAACACAGTCGTAAACATATGGTAGAGAAAGCTTTGGTTTGAGAAATATGTTGAAAAGTGTTTTCATATGAAAAAGATTTTGCACTTATTTTGAAGGAAAATTTACAATTCATGGAATGAATGATGTTTTTTCCAAGACAAAATAATTTAAAATCCAGTATTGTATTTATACAGAAAGAAAAGCATATTTGTAGTAATAAATTTGGTACAAGCCTAAATATCTAAAGAATATCAAATAAAAGCTAAATAATTTATAATTATAAATATATGCATTGAAGATGAGAGCTCATAAGACAGACAGACCTTTCTTATGGGAAAATTTCTTTTAATATACTTTTAAAATCATGTCTTTATATCATATGTATGCTAAATGATATTTCAGAAAAAAAAAATCTGTATTTATTTATAATTTTAGATTTATTTAAAATGTATTTTAATTTTATGTGTAATTTCATCCTAATTGCAAAAGCATAACAATGATTGAAATAAAAATATCTTAATAGATTTTTTTAGCTATTATATAAAATTAATGCAATTGAAAATTAAAGTTATGAGACATTTAAAAGAATACCAGCTTTAAATTTTATCGTATTTTAAGGTGTTAATATTGCTAATTAATATAATTATTTTTATTATGTATCATTAGTTTACATAAACTGTTTTACTTAATTTTCCTTCAAATAAATATGAAATGCTTGTATATGTCATTTGGTGTATTATTTATGATTTTTGTAGTTTTATGTGACATAATTAAGTATATTAAAAACATTTTAGCATAATATTGTCCCAGAAATATATTTATATAAATATACAATATTATGTATTATGATATTGTATATTTTATTAAATAATCTTATCAATGTTTATTAATAATGCCTTATCAAGTTAGATGAAATTTTATCAAATTATATGATAAATTTATAGCATATTCCAAATTGCCAGGAAAATTATAATTAGCATATTCTTATTAATTCAGAATTGATTGTGATTTTAAAGTTTTGAATATTTTAAAAAATGTTGCGGGGAAATTGTTACTCCGCGTCCGTATCTTCAAGTTACACGCGTCCCCTGGGTAATGCAAAGTGAGTAACATCTGTGCAGCACTTGCCTTAAGGCATCCAAGACGTCCATGTCTGTTTGCCAGCTGCATTAGAAAAAAAAATTTAAAAATTTGATATTATTCAATCACAAAATTTCATGCTAATCATTCTAAAAATCTATATCTTTTCTGAATATGTTTACTTTTCTATTTCTTAAATAAATATTCTTTTTGAAATATTTTTCATTTGTCTCAATTAAAACAGTGTGAGTTACCAAATATTTGCATGTTCAAATTTTTTATTAATGTCATATCAGGTTATATGTTTTAAATGAGATGTGTTACAAATTTCATTTTCAAAGATTTTAACAAATTATATCCCAGTTTTGTTAGAAAGACAAAGGGAGGTAGGACTTTATAATTAGTTTCAGATATTTTAGTGGTACCCACAATTACTCTTCTGTTGATTATTAATTGAAATTCTATAAAATCTTTTGATGGTAATGCACTACAAATAATAGAGAGTTTTTGCATACCGTACGTTAGTTACCGTAGGACGTCCGTTAGCTTTTTCTCCCTAGCGCGCATGCTCATAGGAAACTGAGCATGCGCGCTAGGGAGAAAAAGCTAACGGACGTCCTACGGCAACTAACGTACGGTATGCAAAAACTCTCTAATATCAAGTGATTGTTGTATAAAACATCAATTTATAAATGATGAATTTATTTGGATTCAGTTTAATTAATTGATATCATAGCTCATTTCTTTATAGAAAATAATACCTATGTAAGATATATAGATATTATATCTATATAATGACATGAAGATTTGTAATGCACATTCTGTGAATAAAGAACTCTAGGAAATGTTAATAATTAAATAACCGTGTCTTCTTAATAATCACACATTATATATTCATTTAAAAAATTGAAAGTTTTCTATTTTGTCAAAAAATTAAAATTTTTCTTATGGATATTATGTGTTTAAAATGTTCAAGAACAGCTATTTTGATCATTGATGTCTATAGATTTCCAATTCAAGGAAAGAAAAAAGTTTTTTTGACCGTGATTTGATGAGGAAATCAGAATATTTTCGGTTTTTCAACATACTTCTTATAAAGCATCTATTACTGTATTGTTTCCTTCTATATTAAAAATGGTTAACTTTTGAAAATTAAATATTTCTTGTAAATATTTTTTTAAATGTAATTTTTAATAATGTTTAATAGAATTGTTCATTAAATAGTCTTTCTGACTAAAAAAGTTTTGATATTTAAAGCTTGTGCTCATAAAAAGTTCTTTCATATTTTATCCATTTGTTTAACTGCCTTAAACTGAATTAATATTCATTCTACAAAATTTATCATACTTCCTTTATATTTATATGCATTCTACTGTTAACAAACACATTCTTGTCAAGACTATGTGTTGGCCACGAGTTTGAGAATAATAATACTTTATCGAATGAGTTGAATCCCGTGAAAGCAAACATAAATATCTCCATTCTGCTGACAAGATGCATGTGAAAAAAAAAGGACGATATCACGTGCACATATGATTTCTAAATAGTATGAAGAAAACATATCATTGGTATCATTTCAAAACGTTTGCCTTTACAAGTAAAACAAGTTTATAAAACAGACAAACAACCAAATATATATTTATTCATAGTAAAAACATCAAAAGAATAATACCATTGAAAGGATGGTGATTAAATACTTTCATTCAAGAAAATTTCTTTTATTGCTCCGATGTAAGCTGTATCCTGTATGTTATACCATATGATATGTTGCATGATATGATGTATGCTGTTATAACAAGCTAGCCAGGTCTTGGAACTTAGGATACATTTTGATGTAATTCGTATATAACAGGTGAGCTGAAAAATTCGTGGGCTGACACATAAATGGCGCTACTAGTATTAAATCCATATGATTTTTAGTTAGCCCTTACCTTCAAAAGACTTGTAGAAAATTATCATATCCGAAAAAATATCATGTACTGAAACTATTTCATTTGATACTCACCTCTCAGTGTTGTCCTTCATTGATCGATGGTAGTACTACGAAAAAATTAAGCAACGAAGAGGCGATGTTTATTTTTGATATAACATCGATCCCAACGTGGCCTCAGATTTCGGTATTGATTATAAATCTCAATATTCAAAACTAAGGGGAATTTCCTTCCTGATCAAAAAATGAATGAGGTAGTCGTAGAAAAATTATCATATACAAAAAAATATCATATAGTGAAACTAATTCATTTGATACTTACCTCTCAGTGTTCTCTACTGATCGATGATAGTACTACGAAAAACTTAAGCAACGAAGAGTCGATGTTTATTTTTAATTTAACATCGTGCCCATCGATGCTTCAATTTTCAGTATTGATTATAAATCTCAATATTCAAAACTAAGGGGAATTTAATAGCTGATCATAAAAATGAGTGAGGTAGTTGTAGAAAATTATCATATAAAAAAAATATCATGTACTGGAACTAATTCATTTGATACTTACCTCTCAGCGTTCTTTACTGATCGATGATAGTACTACGAAAAACTTAAGCAACGAAGAGTCGATGTTTATTTTTAATCTAACATCGTGCCCAACGATGCTTCAATTTTCAGTATTGATTATAAATCTGAATATTCAAAACTAAGGGGAATTTAATAGCTGATCATAAAAATGAGTGAGGTAGTTGTAGAAAATTATCATATACCAAAAAATATGTACTGAAACAAATTCATTTGATACTTACATCTCAGTGTTCTTTACTGATCGATGATAGTACTACGAAAAACTTAAGCAACGAAGAGTCAATGTTTATTTTTAATTTAACATCGTGCCCAACGATGCTTCACTTTTCAGTATTGATAATAAATCTCAATATTCAAAACTAAGGGGAAGTTAATAGCTGATCATAAAAATGAGTGAAGTAGTTGTAGAAAAATTATCATATACAAAAAAATATCATGTACTGAAACTAATTCATTTGATACTTACCTCTCAGTGTTCTCTACTGAATGATGATAGTACTACGAAAAACTTAAGCAACGAAGAGTCGATGTTTATTTTTAATATAACATCGTGTACAACGATGCTTCAATTTTCAGTATTGATTATATCTCAATATTCAAAACTAAGGGGAATTTAATAGCTGATCATAAAAATGAGTGAGGTAGTTGTAGAAAAATGATCATATACAAAAAAATATCATATACTGAAACTAATTCATTTGATACTTACCTCTCAGTGTTCTTTACTGATCGATGATAGTACTACGAAAATCTTAAGCAACGAAGAGTCGATGTTTATTTTTAGTATAACATCATGCCCAACGATGCTTCAATTTTCAGTATTGATTATAAATCTCAATATTCAAAACTAAGGGGAATTTAATAGCTGATCATAAAAATGAGTGAGGTAGTTGTAGAAAAATTATCATATACAAAAAAATATCACGTACTGAAACTAATTCATTTGATACTTACCTCTCAGTGTTCTTTACTGATCGATGATAGTACTACGAAAAACTTAAGCAACGAAGAGTCGATGTTTAT
>BPLQ01001169.1:0-53249 GCA_021605075.1 Caerostris darwini
CATCTGTATATGAATAAAAAATTGAACCCCCAATACATATACATTATAAATGAATAGCCTTGATGGTTAGATGACGGAGGATAATTCTTCCAAATAACTGCGAGGGACACTCTGTCTGCGTCTGTATATGAAGAGAATATAATATGTATATAAGATATAATAGCCTTTATATATAATACATAATCACTAATCTTAATGATTAGAAATAAAAGAGGGCAATTCTGCCGAAGCACTACCAGGAACACTTCATCTGCGTGCGTGTTTGAAGAAAAAATAATAATATATAATACCCTTTATATTACTGTGTCCAAAAAGTAAGGCCAATTTTCCATGTAAAATTCCCGGGCTTATGGAATTTCAATGGTTTCGCCTCAGGTTTCAGGCTCGAATTATGGCGTCTTCTGTCTGTAGGTACTACCAGCCTTAGTCCACCCATTGGGGCTATTGCGCCAACGAAAAAGAAGAAAATGTACTCTTATGTAAGAATTTACATTTTTTAAAGCGAACAAAGAAAAGAAGTATTTCAACTTGTATATAAATAACATTAAAAAAGTTATTAAATATATCAGACAACCATAGCGTCCCATGGCATCAGCCATTCTTCGTCTTCATAAAGAGCAAGCGAGAAAATCCAATAGAAAGACACTATTTGCTTGTGTAAGATGTTGTAAATCTTTTGTAAAACGCATTTGCTTAAGACGTGAGAAGCTTTCTCTAAAGAACATAACGATAAATAGTCTTTTTACAACTGAAAAAGTGTCAAAAATAGCATAATTTATATTTATGCAAGGAAATTATATCACAATTCTGAATTGATTTCTCGTATCGAATAGAGAAAATGTATGCTTAATTTTTTTTCAAAGTGTTCAAAGGTAAATATAATCTAAAACATATATTTTACTATAGTTCAATAATATTTTAAATAGAAAATAATATTTATTTTTACTTATAAAAAGATTAAAAGTCTCGAAAAACTAAGTGTACTTCAAAAATAGAGTAAAAAAGAAAAGCCAAGTTAAGATTATTATTTTCTATTTTGAAATTGTCATTTAAATGAAATAATAAATAATAAATTTCAAATAATAGGAATAATTTATTTTTTTGTTAAAATAGTATATTTGATTAGAATTTAGCACATATATATTGGTGATGGTGATGAAAATTTGTGATGCTGATATTTAGAATATATGTTGATGAGAATTTAACATGCGCATCGGGGTCGAATCGATGCATGTGTTGATGTCGTATATTAAAGAAACGTGCCACAGGTTTCGGGTTCGAATTCCGGCCGTGCCATGGATGTGTGTGGGGGTTCGGAATTCGCTATAGAACTTAGTTCCCGGTCTAATAGGATCGTAGAGTGTTTTGGAGGTACTGCACGTGCCCCCTGGGTAGTGCTCAATGAGTAACAGCGATGCAGATGGTGGCATAAAGATTTCCAGCTGCATTATGACAACTTCGTAAACAATTCAATGTCATCGTTGTACCATTTTCATAAAAAAAAGTTGTCTATTGAAACTTATACGAAAAATATTTGATATCTGTGGTTCGGAATCCACTTTAAACCGTAGGTCCCAGTCTAGTGCTGGCAGCCCTACCCGTAAAAAGAAAACACCACCTGTCTCGAAATCTGAAAGTAGGCAGACGGTCTTGGTCCATCACGGGGTTGTTGTGCCATTAATGATGATGATAAGTTATGTTCTGCGAAAAAGGTCAATTATCTGATATTCGAGAAATAGATAATTATTTATTTTACATAATTCGTTATATTCAAATAAGTAGCATTGTCAGATAACTTGTTCTAGTATTTTTATCTTTTTTATGACAATTATGATTTATTATATCTGTATGTTAGCTTCTTTTATTAAATTTATAAGTTTTATTATTTAATTCAAACTTTATAAAGGGATGGATGTTTCTGTCGTAATAATTGTGCTTCTTTGTGTAAAAGCAGTTTAAATAAAAAAATGTCTACCATAAAATATTAAACTAATTAAGTGACCAACTCAGGTAATTGGATTCAAATTATACACTTTACAAAACAATGCATTTAACACAGTTATTTCCATAAGCTTCCTCGAGTGATCCACGCAGACTGCTTTGATACAACTTCACCATTTGCATAA
This sequence comes from Caerostris darwini, assembly GCA_021605075.1. Classification (NCBI taxonomy): domain Eukaryota; kingdom Metazoa; phylum Arthropoda; class Arachnida; order Araneae; family Araneidae; genus Caerostris; species Caerostris darwini. Next base: position 2,127 of record BPLQ01001169.1, read on the forward strand.
TCCCCACGCGCTGACATCCATTATCTTCTGCGTCACTTTTATTTTGGGTTGGCGACCAGTCAATATTCTCCAAACCAGTCAACAAAGAGCATGCTAATAGGCTATTGTTATGTTATATATATGTTTACTAAACTTATACATTGTATGTTATCACTAAAGATTCGTTTTTTCAATTCGTTCTTCAATTTTTTTTATTTCAATGCACTAAATTTAAAGTCTTATTTATAAACAAGAGAAGTCTGCACATTGCATTAATTCCATACGCTTCAGATGTATTTATATTAACTTCTTCGTTGGAGCAGCAGCTTCGATGGTGGGCCAAGCCGTCTACCTATAGGCAGATTTCGAGACATTAGGTGTTTTCTTTTTAGTATCTTCAGCATCGAAATCTGTCAGCCGTATGCTAACAGTCATATTAGACTGGTACCTACGGTTTGAGGCGGATTCCACACCACTACAAACATCCATACGACCGCCAGGACTAGAACCCGAAACCTGTTTTATCGTGAGCTAAAGCGATAGTTAGTCGGCGATCAGGTCCCAGTTGTATTAGCGATTGCGATATTATATCTATTCTGTAACCATTGATACTTGTTTACAAATACAGAAGTATGTTTTAACTCCATATTGGGCTGTGCAACTTTCAAGTCACGTGATAATATATATCAACATTTCACCAAATAGTTTTGGTTTTTTCACAAGATTACGTATACGTCTAAATTACACAATGTCTCTCATTTAACCAATAACAGTATTGATGATGTCTGATATCATCATCCACCTAAATATCCAAGTAAATACCTTGCAAGTTGTATCCAGATAGGAACCATCTTATGCAAATCACAATATTTGTGCTTCTGTCGATGTTTCTTCTTCTTCAATGGCACAGCAGCCCCATAGTGGGCAAAGGCCGTTTGCCTGCTGGCAGACGGCCTTCGCCCACCATGAAATGGTGTCTTTTTACGGGGTAGGGTTGTCTGCCTTCTGCCAACTCTTTACAGTCATATTAGACCGGGATCTACGGTTTGAAGTGGATTGTGAACAACTACAAACATTCATGGCACAACCGGGACTCGAACCCGCAACCTGTGGCACCGAGCACTAGAGCGCTAATTCTGTCGGTGTTTATTAAACAAAAAAAGCGCACATAGTAGCTCTGGTCATTAACAATTTATTTGTTTCCATATCAATAATCATTTGTCTACTATTTATATACTAGGTACAGTTTTGTGACTTTCAGATTACAGTTGGCTGGTATGATGCATTTCCAAAGTGACCCGCGAGATTATTTGGGTTGGCCACCCCTCTTGTAAGCCATCGTTACTTTAAAGTTAAAAAGTGAATTAATATTAATAAAATTGTTTACACTGCTACATTTTTTAAAATCTGCATATATATGTTGATTTTCCATTTCATAAATTTAATAAAAAGAATTCGACCCACAGAGGGTTAAAGGCCCATAAAGACTGCGCATAATAATTTGCTGTCTTATTTACATATAAGTCCATTTAAAAACCAAATCACCCCACCTAAACTATTAAACCCTCCACTGCCACCTGTTAAAAGTCCCCTCGACGCACTGTGTCATGTCCCTCCTCAATGGTTTTTAAGATATTAATCATCGCGGTCGGATGCTGACACCATGGGGGGTAGTGATGTCAGTCACGGCATTTAATAGGCTGCGACGGTCACAGGCTGCGTCGCAGGTCTGGGTTAAGGGATGATGGGTGGGAGGATGACAGCCATAATTAATTATGTAATCGGGTGACCAAGAGATAATTTGGAAGGAAGGAAGGGTTAAGTGTTTGGCTACCTTCAGACATCGCGGTGTTCGGTTTTCAATTAGCCGATATTGGGTGGAAATTATTTAATATTTTTCGTTAGGAAAAATCGTGTTTGATGTGGTTGAAGGCACAAAGTTGCTAAGCCAAGGAATCAATGGATTTCAATTGTTTGAAAACATTTTGGTTCATTATTAACTCGTATAATAAATTGATTTAAAAAATATTTCACGATTTGTTCTTAGAAAATTTTTGCTTAAAATTGTTACAGTGTTTGCGATTATGAATGGAAGGAAATCATATCTTATTGCATTGGATGAAGGTTTTTGGCTGCTTTTTCTCTACTGAAAAAATTTTAATCTTATAATAATAGTAAAACGAGAAAAGTAACTAATATCATTGTTAATTAAAAACACAAGATGGTCGAAATAACTTGGAATTGTTTTGTAAAAATGTAAATCATGTGGTCTTCAAATATGTTTATGATTATAAATGTTAAATCAGAGGAATTACTTTTTATTACATATATTTATTTTTGGTTCTTTTTTTTTCTACCGAAAACAAGACCAAAATAAATGAGTTTTAACTTTGCAATACTAGAAAAACAAGAAAAATAAATGGGATTATTAATGAAAAGCACAAGGTAGTCAAACAATTTAGACTTGTTTTGTAAAAGCATTTTTCAAAAGTGGGAAAGATAGACATGAACTCTTTATAATGTTTTATAGGAAACCTCTCAAAATCGTTTCTAACCATATTTGCGATAGTTCTATGAATGTACCTTTAATAAAACACATGATGTGAAGCTCATTGTTTACTTTTGCAAAAGACTTTTAAAATAGTGTAACATGAATTTCCAGAAATACTTTAAATTATGATCAGCAAGACTCTTGTTAACATAGCTATGAAATCATATATTTTGATAGGTTATTCACTTCATTGGTTATTTTTAATAATATAACAATGCAGATAGATTAATTCTATTTGTATGTCGATTTTAAATCTTCAAAACGAATTTAATTAAATTGTGAAATGGATGAAATTTATATAGAATTCATCAAAATCTTCGAAGTCATCAAAAGATGAAGCAAAAGGGTTTAGCTGACAGAGCAAATGATTTGTTAAAAAAAATTAAAAATTAACTTAATTTTTAATTATACTTTCGTATGAATGCTTATTAACTTGTTAATTCTACGATTCATTTAGCTAAAATGAGCTTATGAATTGAACTAAAATGAACTCATCTTTGTTGGGGATATCTAACTTTTGTTTTTTCAGGAGGGAGGAATGAATTTTTATTAAAAAAAAAACATATTTTCTGAAAAGCAAAACTCTTAGACCTTTCCTTACGTTTGAAATTTTTATAAATATAATTAATGAAGTTTTAATTTATCCCTCTTAGACATCATTTTTATTTATTAAACAAAATATTATCAGTGTTTTTTATAATTTCTTTCTTTCTGGTAGAATGCATGAAGTAATTTTTAAGAAGAATAGGATAAAAAAGTTTTACTCATCTTAGTTTATGTTGAAAAGAAAGTTCAAAAGGAATTTTTTTTAGTTTAATCCTATTACAAAGTTTTCTTAACTAAAGAAAAATCCTAAGTCGTATTTTTTTTGTTTCGGACAGTTAAGTAATTATCGTATAGCAGAATTATTCAAGAAAATAATTTAAAAAAAACAGAAGATAAAAAAATTCTTGATAACTATTATTGATTTATTATTGTTAATTTATAAGATATATTGAATGAGAATTATTTATTAAATCAATCAAAATCGAAATAATTTTATTTAAATATAAAGAAAGGTGTTGAATACAGAAGTTATAAATGTTTTGTTTATCTAATCAATTTTTATAAATGTACATTTAACATTTTAATTGGTTCTTGAATTACAAAATAAAGTTTGTTAAAAACTAGATCCTTTAAGATTCTTCAAGGTTAAATCGACTCATATCTCATAAAAATTTTACCACATTTTACTCATTGAATTCATCTTATTTTACCTCATGTATCTTACGTATAAAATAAAATTAAAAAAGGCAACCTTTTCTTAAAATATAAAACTTTAGTTTTAAATATTGAAATGCCAAAGAAATATTAGGCTCTCTATATATTGCAATCTCTCTATATCTCTATTAGGCTCTCTATATCTCTATATATTGCTTTTACCTGCAGCATTTATTATTTATTTAGTAAAAATTGAATTACTGAGTTAAAATTTTTTTTTTAAATTAAATGTTGTGCTATTAAAGGATGCAGCAAAAAAGTAAAATAAATACACCTCATTTCATACTAATTTTGGTTGAAAATAATTTTTCTAAATCAAACTTAAATAAATAAAAATAATTGACTTGATTTACTTTATAAATATATCTATCAATCAACTATATGAAATTACAAGTGGATAAATTCTATGCCAAAAAATAAAGAAATAATAAAATACATCGGATAAATTATACGAAATAATATGTAATAAATGAAATTATATGGATTAATATTTTCATTAACTAACGAATATCTCAAAAACGAACTCATATAATAATAATAATATAATAACTAGCATAATTTGTATAATTTCTAAAATGTGCAAAATAACGAAAATAACTTTTTTTTATTAGGGGAATAAAAATGATAAATATTTAGAAAAAATAAATTTATATTTATTTACCCCAATAAAAATACTTTTGAAAATCGTTGCCTCACAACGCATAATAGCAATCTTAAACATAGAAAGAAAAAGTATCAATAAATTATTTTCAAGTAATAAATTATGTTCATGAGTTACAGTTCAAAAATGAAAAAATAAAAAAAAAAAAATATATATATATAAAAAAAAAGTAAAAAAAATTATAGAATTCTAAAGCGATTTCATAAAAAAGCACTTGCAATTAAAGTAAATAAATAAATAAAAATAGCTTGTAGAAGAAATTTAAAAAATAGTTAAATAAACGAATAAAAGACTTTGAAAGTAGTCTAGGAAACGAAAAACTGATCCAGAAAACGAAAAATCCCGCTATCCAAAACAATATCCGTAATTTTATCGGTAAAACAAAAACAGAAAGAAATTTTTAAAATAAAATTAATTAATCTTTTTTAAATTTTAGACTAAAATAAATAAATAAACAGAACGGAAGCCAAACAGAAAGTCAACTGAACTAATTATTTACAAAACATTAGTAAATGGTGTTTTGTATTTATTTCATTAACCAATTTTACCTAAAATGAAGAATAAAAATGGTTTTTTAAAAATATTTCTCCTTTTTAGAAGGATACAATACATTTATTTCCTTTGAATAACGCATATGTTGCTACTGAAAATAATTTTCTTTTTTAGCTGGATAAAAAAGTCTTGTTCTGGAAATCATATCGTTGCATTCGGTATAGCAATAAAAAAAATGTAAACTTTCTTTCGAAAATTCATTGTTCGAAAAACAAACAAACAAACAATTCCCTCATAAAAATGATAACAATTTTATTAGACTAAAAAAACATGAAATAGGTACATTTTATAAGTCGTTTACAATAGAAATATTTATAGAATGAAATAAAATCCCATTTCTTTCAATAACGCAGTTTAGTTAATAAATATTATCTTTGTGCCTCGGTGATTATGGATTTTGTGAGACTGTATCTTGTCACGACAGTTACAGCATTAAAAATATGTCTTTTACTTTCCATAAAGCAGTTAAGTTTAGGAGAAACAACAAAGAAAATACGTGGAATATCTGTATATAGATTGAAGAAGATTTAGAAATGTTTTTGACAATGCGATAATTTATATAAGCCATTAACTTCTTTATGTAATAAAAGAAGAGAAATATCTACTCGATAGATATCAAATTTAAATTATAAATGTTTTTCTCTATTTTTTGTTGTTCTCATGCAGCTGGCATCACAGGACTGTTAATCTTTATGCCTTAAGCAAGGGCTGTACCGACGTTACTCATTTAGTACTACACTGAGGGACACGTGTAGCTTTAAGATAAGCTACGGAAGCGAGTAACAATACACACACAACCCTCTACGATCAAATTAGACCAGGACCAACGGTTGAAAACTGTATTAATGAGTGGTAAGTAATTACTACACACATCCATGGGCCCAGCCGGAACTCGAACCCTGTGGTATCGAGCGCCAGAGCGCTAGCCACTCGGTCATCAAGTCCTACACCGTCCAATATAGAGATAAATATTCTTCTCTATTTCTGTGCAAAAAAATAATCAGTAGTTACAGAACTAATATAATATCGAGTGATAGCCGAGTGACTAGCGCTCTAGCTCTCGGTACTACAGGTTTTGGGTTAGAGTCCCGACGGTGCCATGGATGTTTATAGTGGTTTTGAATCCGCCTCAAACCGTAGGTACCGGTCTAATATGATTGTTGGGAGCAGGGCTGGTAACCCTACCTCGTAAAAAGAAAACATCTACAGTCTCGAACCACTAAAAACATCCATGGCACTGTCGGGACGCGAACCCGAATCCTACGGTACCAAGCACCAGAGCGCTAGTCACTCGGCCATCAGGCCGCAATTTTTTTTTCTATTTAATATCGCAAAATCTCGGCGGTGAAAAAGAAAAATGAAATTTTACAATAAATTTCCTTCAAAGAATTTTGTTTTCTTTTTTTCTTTCGAAATAAACAAATTTTTTTAAAATTCCCTGTTTTTGTGGCAACAGTAGTTCTAAAGTATCCATCATGGCGGGGCAGAAAAATCTGCATTCCTTTCTTGTTTTCTGTCCATCAGCTTTTACGATCCAAGAAATGTAGACACGCGAAAACAAAAGGAATTTATCACTTTTCGAGGAATTTTCACGGCTTTCGTAAAAACTGCGGCCCGCTTTCCACTCGAAGAGGTTAACTGAGGAATACCAACATTCTGCATGGGGTTTTTTTCTCTCTCAACACTGTTTCTCTTCAGAGAAAAACTTCTTTTGAAGAATAACAAAGTAAAAGTTATCTAATGCAGGGTAAGCTAAAAACAAATAGAAATTTTGTAAATAAAATAACATAATGAATGCAAGTAAATATTTTTTTCTTTTTACATATTAATCATTGAAAAAAAATTAAATTAAAATTACACTAAAATTTGTTATATTTTAGGTTGTAGAGTCACACGAATTGATGTGAGAAATTAGAAAAGTAGATATTTGAGCTCATATGAAGCTAATGAACATTACGCTTCAGTGTGTAGTGGTTCGGAATCCACTTTAAGCATAGGCCCAGGTTTCATATGACTGTAGAGCGTCACAGAACCCAATCAGACTTCTCATCCACATCATTCCCAAACAGTAAAGGGGCAACTCAGCTCTAGGCACAGTAATGTGATGTAATAGTAGAAGTTCACTAATTTTAAATAATTGTTCAATTTCAGTAACATATAATTGTTATCCTAATTATTATTTATTACTTTATTAATACTTGTTTTATTAATTATTTAATTACTTAATGATTATATAAAGGTGTTTATTACTGTCTTTAAAGGACATTTACGTAGGACGTAGTTTATTAATAGTTTTGAACAAAATGGAAAATAAATTGAATAATTAATGACATATGTTTAATATATATGTTGTTAAAATAAGTATTGATTTATTTATATTAGACACACGCCTATGAATTTAAAAGCAAGAAGATAAGTTTACAATGCTCTTTTAAATAAATTGAAATACTCCATACTTGATCATACAAAAATTTACTTAAATGCTTTTTAAGTTTATATTGTTATATTGTTTTATTTTTTTAAGTTTATATTGTTAGTGGTAAGTGGTTTATATTGTTTATCTATTATTGTTAGTGGTAAGCTTCAACCATTGTATTTGCATTTTTTAAGGCAATTCAATTTCTTTCACTTAAAATTTCTTTTCATTAAACAAAAAGGCGTGGGCTTTGTTAAGTTAGCTTTTCAGGCGCGATCTAATTCTGCAACTCCAAATACATTTATTAATTCAACCAACCGAGATTTGTAAAGAAAAATATGGAAATTTATTTGTTCCATTTAATGAAATTCCAGGATTAAAAAGGAGGAAACAATAATAATACAAGTTAAAGATTCTTTTGAAAAGGAATTTAAATAAAGTAAATTTACTAAAAATTAATTTGCTAATTCAAAGTTTCCATTCAATCGTGTTTTCAAAAAAAAAAAAAAAAAAATAAATAAATAAATAAAAATCTTTTTAATTGAATTTATACCTCATCGTTTCTTCTGTTTCATTAACATTTGTTAAATCTCATTCTATAATGGAGCTGGCTTTTATTATTTTAATTCCAAGTATTGTAATTACTCTTTTATTTTGTATAAATAATTTAAAAAGATCCGTATATTAGATTTTCTAAATTATCTGAAAAGAGAAGCAATTTAAAATTAAATTTTATCTTAAATTATTCAAAAATTTTATCTTAAATGTCATGTCAAATAATTCTATCTTATTTTTATTACAACTAGTAAGTTTTTGTAATTATTTTGGATTAGGTATATCAAAATGTAAATATGTTTTACGCTATTTATATGCAAATATTATTTCGTTACTTTATTCATAATTTTATACAACTTTTCGAATTTTTAATTTTCTTTCAAATAATCTCCAGATCTAAAAAAAAACCCGATAAAACTCATTAAATAAATAAATAAACGTCTTATAAAAATAATTTCATATTTTTTTTAATAAATATTTTGCCAAAAAAGTAAGATGTCTTTTATGGAAAAATATTTTTTTTTTGTAGTTTTTTATCTTTTTAAAAGACTACACAAGTTGGAAAATATATTTTTTTTCTTTCATAAAAGACTACATGCCTGGTCAATTTCGAAAGCACTATAAAAATGGTAATAACGAGCAATAAAAGTAAGGATGAAAAAAAAATCAATTTTCATACGCTTTTCTCCTAACAGCTGGTGGCAACATCTGGTAAATAGAATCTTTGCGATGTTCTAAAATGTGACATTATAGAGAAACTTTCTTGCATTACAGCCGTGTATATTCGGCGGTAAGTAGGTCCATTTAAGGTTTACATTGTTAGAGGGAGAAAATGAACTGCGAGTTTACTTTTTCGAAGTAGCATCAAATTGAGATGAGAGCTATCGAAAAGATTTCAAGATAACATGTTGACTTGATGCTATTGAATGCTTCTAAAAAATTGCTTTCAATTTTTGTATATCTTACAATAAAAATAAAAGTAATAGAAGTTGTAAACGGAAAAGTCGATTTGACTTTAGACACTTTTTGCATATAAATCTTTTAATAAAAGATATAAAACTTGAGATATACAGAATGAAAAATTTTACATTTCCTATAAATTCGTCTTCCTTATGCTGAAAGGTTTTTATTCGTAGCAAGTTGTAAATCAAATTTCTTACTAGAGCAGATGCAAACAATATGAACAGAAAAATGAGTTGGCGTTTTGTGTGAATTTGCAAGCAAGGCTGGAGAAAGATGGTTTGTAGGGGAGATTAATAAACGCATATAAATTATTAAAATAATCTATCTATATATATATATATATATTATACCGCCGACTGACTTGACTTGGTCTCTGACTCTCGGAGACCACGACAGCTCTTCATCTGGACCCTCCAGCACTTCATTGCGGGGGATGGGGCAGCTCACCCCCCTTTCGACGTCTTCAGTCTTTCCTCCGTTTTTGCCTCTCTCTCTCTCTCTCTCTCTCGCAGGTTGCAGCAGCTTGATTGTAACTGCCTGTGGTTGGGTTGAGATATTTGAGGCACAGGTTGAAGAACTCACAGCTTTATTCACACGCGCATAAACACTACACACGTACAATTGGAAACAGGTAATATGTAGCACATTTAAAGACATATAATTATAGATTCGCGAATGGATTCCAATTCTAAGCCAAAAACCTGGTACTCAGATACGCGCATGATGTGCGAAAGGTACTTCCTGTCCTGGTAAGACTCTGTGGAACAACAAATAATACGCAGAACTTCGTTAAATATATTTCCTCTTGGGATGAAAATTACAAACTAACCATTTCTCAGCGGGAGCGCAGGTCAAGCAGTACTTCCTCTCGGGTGAGAATCTCGAAGCCTATTAACCATTTCTCCTGAACCCCACAGTGTGCAGGAACAAGCACGGTTACAGTTTTTTATTTAATTAAAAAATAACTAACAAGAGATTTTTCGCGATCTTTTTTACTGCTATGCATCTGATCAAATAGTAATTTGGAGAAAACACCGAGTTTCTAATAACTCCTTTATATTTCAGAAATACAAACACTTGCAAATAACTTCTTTTACATCTATAGAGGTGGCTACAGGTTTCGAGTTCAAGTCACAGCAGTGCCATGAATGTTTGCAGCGGGTCGGAATCCACTTTAAGTCGTGGATCACGGTCTAATAGGATCGTAGAACACTGCGGGGGTATTGGTAATCCATCTCCGTAGCCTATCTTCAAGCTACACGCGCCCCCGGGTTGTGCTAAGTGAGTAACGTTGGTGCAGCCCTTGCTAATGAGGCCTATGCTTATCTTTTATGACAAAAAAGACAACTGTCTCAATGTTTGCCACCTGCATTAGAAAAAAAAAACAACATCTAATGAGATTACAACCAATAATTTATATTACTGTATTAAATTCTATTCTACTGATTTATACATATTGATCGCGTTTTATAACTAATAAATAAAATAGTTCCATGAATAAATTTCAGTTTAAAAAAATAATCAACACCCCTTTTCATGTGTAAGGCACATTGGGCATGTTTATCACTGAAACGTGCAATCAAATATTATTATTTTTCTTTATTCAATTCCTACTATTAGTTCACACTCTCCCTATATTATATATCTTGTTCAACTTCTTAATCGTTCATGAAATACTTTTTATTCATACACTCAAGTTCAAATACATTTTTTTTGAGCTTGTAGTGGATAACACTTAATGGTAATACAGTTTTTTCAAATATTCATTCAGTAATTAAATTTAATTCATTTTAATTTTATATGGGAGAAACATTTTTCTTTTATATAAGATATTTAACAGGATATAAATTTAGGGATAAATACCGTCAGTGGCGAAGCGTGTAGATCACCTGGAAAAAAATTTCTTTTTCAGATTCTTTTTTCATTGTGGGTTCTAGTCTGAGTCAAGGAGTTAACAAAATGGAAAATAAAACATTGGAATAATTAGTGAGAGAGAATTTTTTCTAACTTAAAAAAATGAATGAAAATTATTTATAAAGGACTTTTTGCAATATAGTAAAAAAAAGAAATTTTGTTGAGCGTCGGCGTAGAATCTTCATGTCTTCGGATCGAATCTCGTCGAAGCATAAATTTTTTTTTATTTCCTCCTTGCAATAATAAAGCATTACAAGAGATGGATAGAATGAGAAATTATAGACCACCATCAGCTCCATAAATTAGAAAAAAAAAAAAAAAAAAAAAAAATAGTAAGCGAATAAATAGTAATAAAGAAAAAAATAATAGTCCAACACCCTATAACACAGAAAGGAAAATGGAAAATTGCAAGGAAATTCACTTTCTAATTTGCCACTTAATATACATAATTATATTAACTTTAATTATTTAATAATAAGTAAGTGAAATAAAATTTTTCTTTGTTGACCTAAGTAGGAATTAACTTAAATTTTTTTTTTTATTACTTCTTTAATGGCAGCAGTTGTTTGAATGAATGCTGAATGCCAAGATTGCCGAACCGACATCGGGCAATCTTGACCCCCAATGACCTACGACCTTCTGGGGTCGTCCTCCTTCCAGGAAATGCAAGGCGACTTTTTCCTAGGTGAAGTTCCGAGAGCCTCTCATCAGATTGGACGGGAGCGTTAAGACAAAAAGCTGAAACAAAACCTTCGTTAAAATGCGAACGGCCTTCTGAAGTGCAAAAATAAAAAAATTTGGTTGCGTGGATTGGTTTCGAGTTTCAAAATCATTGCAGCTAAGCACATCAGCCTAGCTTTTATTGCATTTTTTGTTTTCTAAATAATATAAAATAGTTACAGTTTGTACCTCATGCAAACGATTCAAAAAATTAATTACTGGTTAAAAAATTATTCATTTTAAATTATTCATTTAAATATTAATCATTTTTTCTGTGGTAATGTATTCAAGATGGGTTTAGTTTGTCGCTTACGATTAAAAAAAAACGATTTTGTCGCAAACAATTCAAAAAATTAATTACTGGTTATAAATTATTCATTTTGAAATTATTCATTTAAAGATTATTAATTTTTTCGGTGCTAATGTCTTCAAGATTGGTTTAGTTTGTCGCTTACGATTAAAAAAAAAAAAAAGATTTTGTCGCAAACGATTCAAAACATTAATTACTGGTTAAAAAATTATTCATTTTGAAATTATTCATTTAAAAGTTATTAATTTTTTCTGTGGAAATGTATTCAAGATTGGTTTAGTTTGTCGCTTACGATTAAAAAAAAAAACGATTTTGTCGCAAACGATTAAAAACATTAATTACTGGTTAAAAAATTATTCATTTTGAAATTATTCATTTAAAAATTATTCATTTTTCTGTAAAAAAAAAAAATGTATTCAAACAGATTGGTGTTAAAAAATTATTCATTTTGAAATTATTCATTTTACGATTAATAAAAACTATTTTGTCGTCTTCAAACGATAAAAAAAAAAAAAAAAACATTAATTTACTGGTTAAAAAATTATTCATTTTGAAATTATTCATTTAAAAATTATTCATTTTTTCTGTGCTAATGTCTTCAAGATTGGTTTAGTTTGTCGCTTACGAAAAAAAAAAAAAAACGATTTTGTCGCAAACGAGTAAAAAAATTAAGTACTGGTTAAAAAATTATTCATTTTGAAATTATTCATTTAAAAATTATTCATTTTTTCTGTGGTAATGTATTCCAGATTGGTGTAGTTTGTGGCTTACGATTAATACTAACTATTTTGTCGCAAACGATTCAAAACATTAATTACTGGTTAAAAAATCATTCATTTTGAAATTATTCATGTAAAAATTATTCATTTTTTCTGTGATAATGTCTTCAAGATTGGTTTAGTTTGTCGCTTACGATAAAAAAAAGATTTTGTCGCAAACGATTAGAAACATTAATTACTGGTTAAAAAATTATTCATTTTGAAATTATTCATTTAAATATTATTCATTTGTTCTGTGCTAATGTATTGAAGATCGGTTTGGTTGTTGGACTGCATAGGGAACAGACGTGTTCGTCATTAGCTCCCGACGTAGTTGATTCTTTCGCTGTTCTGCGAAGTTTTGCCTCAAGCTGAGGAAGAGATTTTTATTGCCTGACTTCTATTTTATTTTTCCTTAATTTATTTTTAATTTTTAAATTAAAATTTACGCAAGATGAGCCAATCTTCATCTGGCCGCCGGCTCCTGATCCAGCATCCCCGGAAAGCCCGCCCCTCCACGAGCAGGGCATTATCCCCGCTGATGATCCTCCCTCAATGATGGACGTCACTTTGACTGTTACCAGAGAACAGCTCAATGATAATAACTTTTTATCAAGCCACCCAGCTCCACATAAAGTATTGGAGCCATCCATCGAGCATTTGTTGTTCTTCGAAGAGCTCCTGAAGGAAGCAGCTTCCTTATGCTTCAGATACAGAAGCACCAAAGCGCCGCCAATAATATCCGCGGCCCTGCCTGGGCACAAGCCTCAAAGAAAGTAGAGGAGTACTCCACCAGGATCAGAGCGATCTGCACATACACGGGAATTCCTGCCTCCCACATACCCACCAAAAAGGAAATCCTCGAAATGAGGAAAGCAAAAAGACATTGCGGACTTAGCAGCTGCTGAAGCTGCGAAAAATATCCCGGCTCCGGTCATCATGCCTGCTACTCCTACCACCCAGACTGCTGCACCTACCACCGTGCCTGCAGCATCTGTCACTGGGCCTGCCGCACCTGTGCAGCCCACCTCAACTACTGCCCTAAAGAGGAAATCGCCAACCTCGGATGAAGATGAGGGTTTTGTAACCGTGAAATCTCGGAAGGACAAAAGGGTAAATATGGCTGCGTTTACCCCTACTACTAACACTCCTAACACTTCGATGGCTGCTGACAAAAGCGTGAGCACTCCACAAGTTAAAAAATCGGTAAGGATCCCACCATTCTTTGTGTCCGCCAAGGGCAAATGGTGGTTCACCCTTAACCAACTTCGCGTGTCGGTGCCTAGTATTCAGGCTAAATTATCTGGTCAATTTTTAAAGATCACAGTTGAAAATGAGTCTGAATACAGGACCCTTGCCCAGATTCTTGAAAGCGATGGGACGCCTTTCAAGTCTCTTATGTTACAAAAGGACCGACCAATTAAAGTCGTGCTCCGAGGTCTCCCTGGTCACACTCCCATTGAAGACATAGAGGCCGAACTCCGAGCTCTCGAATTCCCCTTATTAAGATTGCTCGGATGTCAAAATTCCGTACCAGGGAACCTATGCCCCTTATCTACTTGCAATTATCTCCATCCTCGAAAACTGAGGAGATATATAGCCTCACCACTCTCCTCGGTCTGAGAGTCAGTGTGGAAAGTTATAGAGGGCAACCGGGCCCATCTGTTTGCTGGAATTGCCAGGGCTACTTCCACTCGTCGGAAGTATGCCGGCTTCCAACACGTTGTGTTAAGTGTGCTGGTCCCCATAGGGCACAAGAATGCCAACTTCCTCTCGACCAGCCACTTAAGTGCGCTAACTGTGGAGGTGCTCATGCTGCGAACTGGCGCGGATGCCCCCGTATGCCCAAGACCGGACAAAAATCCGGTGCTAAAAAGCAAACTTCTAGTAAATCTAGAAATCCCCCACCTCTTCAAACCTAAACAACAGGTTAATACCAGGAAGCAGCCATCGACCTTTACCAGTCGAACTGTCCAGCCTGAAATGGCTTTTTCCCAAATTCTCCGCCAGGGGAACGAAGAAAAGTCAGCAGGCCCCGCCCCCCAGCCAATCGTAGCTAGAGAGCCGCTGTCGGCTGCTAGTACAAATAGCTCTGCACCCGCAAAGCCCTCCTCGGAGTGTTCGCTTTCGGAGATCTTTCAGTGTTTGATGGACCTCGTAAGAGATAATCCATCTCACAGTCAGATTATATTGCAAGCATTTGGGCTAGCAAAAGATAAAATGAGGAATTCACTCAACCGATTCGACATGACGTATCACCTCTTTGAGGCGTATACCGACGTCCTTTCTGAAAGTCAGTTCCTCACGGCTTAACTCACTTCGGGTCTGGGTCTCTTTCAATATGGTTTCTGGAACGCTAATTCGTTACGTTCCAAAATTCACGAGGTTAGAGAGTTCCTAGCAGAGCAGAATCTTGATGTGTTTTTGGTTCAGGAGACAAAATTGCCTCCTGGTTATAACCCTTTGATCGCCAACTACAGGTTCTATCGTACTGATAGACCCAACCAACATCCTACCCGAGTAAGTGGCGGAACAGGAATTTTTATCAAAAATAGTATTCATCATCATAGCCTTCCACCTCCAAATCTAGATGCTACTGACGCAACCGTTATTGAAATCAAAATGCTCAACTATCCGCCTATCAAAATTGCTTCTACTTATGTTAAACCTAGCCATCCAGGTGGTTTCCCGGTGGAGGATTTTAACAAGCTACTAAAAATGGGAAATAATGTGATTCTCGCTGGTGATTTTAACGCTCTTCACTCCTCTTGGAACTTTGGACATTCTAATCGATATGGGTTTGCCCTAAATCGTTTTCTCCAAAGTCAAAGAGGCGTGAAAGTTGTTCCCCCCCTTAAAGTTACTAGAATTGACATTAGAAATAATAACCATCGAGGTAATGTACTCGATCTTGCTTTCTTTAAATATATCCCCTTTAATTATGATATTGAGGTGCTTACAGATTTAGATTCTGATCACCTCCCCGTTTTACTCACCCT
Organism: Caerostris darwini; assembly: GCA_021605075.1. Taxonomy (NCBI): domain Eukaryota; kingdom Metazoa; phylum Arthropoda; class Arachnida; order Araneae; family Araneidae; genus Caerostris; species Caerostris darwini. The sequence continues at coordinate 17,765 of BPLQ01001169.1, forward strand.
GGATACCAGCCCTGAATCACTGAAAGTTCCCAACCAGTTAAATACTAATTGGGAGAACTTCAGGCATGTGATGCAAAATAAAAAGTTACCAAGTTTCAAATTACTCAATGAAAACGACGCCGATCAAAGGATCGAAGAACTCAGCAATATCTATGTCACATGTCTGCAGGAAAGTTCTTCCCCCAAATTCAAACCTCCACCGAAAAGATTTCCACAACATATCAAGACAATATCAAACTTAGAAATTATTACCGCCGTAGGTGGCAAAGGACGAGAGATCCTGAGTTCCTACGGCATTACTACAAATCATTAATAGACATCAGAGAAGCCATCACCGTCTTTACACAGCAACGCTGGCAAGACGACATAGAGGCCCTAACGCCTGAGTCAACATCACTTTGGAAAAAATGTTCCCTCCTACGCAAACAATACCACAACATTCCGCCCTTGCAGGGCGCCAACGGCCGAGCAGCTTATTCCCCAGAAGATAAAGCGGAACTGCTCGCAGACAGCCTCAAATCTCAATTTGAACTCAATCACGATGTTGAAGATAAAAATTTCTTCGAACACGCCAACACTACAGTCACGGACTTCTTACAAAAACCACATGTCAACAACTTAGATTTAATTACTCCTAAAGAAGTCTGTGAAATTATCAGACACTTCAAGAATAATAAATCCCCTGGTCTGGATCTTATTAGCAATCGCATGTTAAAGTCCACTCCTATTAAATTTGTTCTGTATATTACCATTCTTTTTAACTTTCTACTTAGGATCTGTCATTTCCCAGCTTGCTGGAAGACCGCCGTAGTATGCCCCATTCCTAAGCCAAGTGCTAACTTGGCTTACCCTCAAATTACCGTCCTATCTCACTACTTAGTAGCTTGAGCAAAATATTCGAATCTGCGTTACTTAAACGCCTGAATCAGCATTGCGATCTTCATGACTTAATCATACCTGAACAATTTGGTTTCAGGAAGCAATTAGGAACCTGTCACCAATTACTTAGGTTGACAGAGCTGATTCATGACGGCTTTAACGAACGCAAATCTACGGGAATATTATTTTTGGACGTAGCCAAGGCCTTTGATAAAATTTGGCATAATGGCTTATTATTCAAGCTCATGCGACTTGATTTTTCACCCCAAATTATTAAGATTCTTCGCTCCTACCTGCAGTCCCGAGCTTTCTTAGTCAAAGTGGGTGGAGTTACTTCCTCAACCAGACCAATAGAAGGGGGAGTTCCGCAAGGGTCGCTATTGGCGCCCGCGCTCTTCAACCTTTACATAAATGATATTCCGAGAGACTGCCAGACCTCTCTTTTCTGCTACGCTGATGATACGGCGATAGCCACACAGAACAAATCACCTCAGCTTGCTGTTAAAGACTTACAATATTCTGTTTACAATTTAGAAAAATGGTTAACCACCTGGAAAATTAAAGTAAACGCCACTAAATCTGCCTGTATGCTATTTACTCGGAAGATCGCGTTTTCTCCATTAGGGAGTATCACTCTTTTTGGCCAGCCCGTCCCCTGGGTAACTGAATATAGATACCTGGGGTTGTTTCTAGACCCAAAATTGTCTTTCAATACCCATATTAAGAACACAGTTGCTAAAGCAACTGGTGCGAGTATTAAACTCCACTGCCTAATTTCTCGAAAGAGTAGGCTTGCGATCAAACACAAGCTTCTGCTCTACAAATCTATCATTAGGCCTATCCTGGTCTATGGTAGTCCCATCTGGGCCTCTACCTCGCTCACGAACATCAAGAGACTCCAGGTATTTCAAAATAAACACCTGGCTATGATTGCTGACGCACCATGGTTCGTTCGTCGTAAGATCCTCCATCGAGATCTAGACGTCGAGCCTATTCCTGATTACATTATCAAAATTTCAAAGAATTTTCTTGAAAAATGTCCTCAGATTAGCAATGAGTTAATCCGTAGTCTGCCAACCTATCACCCAGGTGTGAAATCATCTCAAAAAAGACCAAGGGCAGTCTACGACGTCTCCTATGAGTGCTTTCCTAAAGTTAAGAAGCACCATGGCTGTTATTCTGAACAAGCGCAAGCGAGTTCAGGTAATGGGGTGAGCCTTGCTCATTGAGAATTTATCTCAATGCGTATCTGACGATTTACTTTGGCTTAAAATTAATTAACTCCTTAATTTAAAAGAATTGGCGCAGGGGTAAAGATTCGGATCTTTGACCGAGAGGTTGAGGGTTCAGATCAGAATCCTGTTCCTTTTCTATCCCTTTTTTACTGCTACGTTGTGCTTTAATTCTTTTCTTATGACTTTCCGACTGGTAATTAAGTTAGGTTTTTATTTTATTTTTCGTTCGCTTTTTTACCCTTTTTTTTTTGTAAGGAAACAAAAGGATTAGAAATAAAAATAAAAATAAAAATAAAAATAAAAATAAAAATTATAAAATCGAAAATCAAATAAAAAGTATAAAATTTGAAAATCAAATAAAAATTATAAAAGAAAATTAAAAAGAATCACGGTTCTGTGATCGGCCTTTTTTTTTGTGGGGATTTTTGTATTTTGCACCATGTTTAACCTTTACCTTTCAGATGCTCCTATTGGCTCTCACCGTTCAGCATGATTTCCAATCAGTGATCAGTAAACAAAGGGTTGGAGGGTTTGTTTACGTTTTTGCAATAGTAAAAGGCATCGACAACTGGTCCCTAATTGTACCGATTTTAAAACTTAACTTTTAATTTCTTTTATTTTGTATCTTACTTTTTTTATAAATAGTATTTTTTTTTTTTTTTTTTTTTTTTGAGTACCTACTTAATTTTTGAATTTAGAAACATTTATCTTTTATTTTTTACTAACAATAATTAAGCAGCCATTTAAAATTCCAAGTTTATTTATGAATTAAGATGAGGAGGTTTAAGGGGTATATCCCCCTGTTGGTACTCCGTAAACGGTACGCCAGTTGCCAGTTGCGTGTTGCAGGTTAGTATACTGAGAGTCTGGTTTGTTCTGCTGTTAAAAATCCCCTGTGCGTATCTAGGGATGGTCACTGCGTCACTGAGGCCACTTGAAGAGAAACATAGAACCTGCTATATTAGATGTTCCAAGACGCGTTTGCCTCGTGAGTTCTCAGAATATAATTTAATTATTCTGAGAACTCATCCATAAAAGAGGCAGTATCTGTCCTATATTCGCAAGAATATTATTTTAAATATCATAGTTGATTTTTTCTCATCATTTCGACAGTTCATTTTTGAATAGAGAAATGTACACATAATGCCTTTTTTTAATACATTGTTTTTCACTATTTTGGCCATTATGAGATAAGTATATTTTGTAAAAGCGTGATAAATCTCATGAGCCGGAAAAATATTCAAGGCAGGCCGCGAGTTGCTCCCCCCACGAGTCTAATTTGAGAGTATCGCATTTTCTCGCATGTGAAACGTAAATGTGAGGTACTTCATCTTAAAAGTCTTAAAAGAAGTAAAACTGTTCGTGAAATGCAACATTAAAAAAATGAGCACTAAGTAAAAAAGAATTTAATTAATCTAGTGGAATTCATTATAGTATTAATCTGTGATTTCTATAGACCAATATTTTGACGATAAGTTTCTTATTTTTGAAGACAGCTAGTGTCGGTAAAAAATAAAAATTAATATTCTCAAGAACGACTGATAATGGTTAATGATACAATTCATATTTTACGTTTAACATATTTATAAATGTTCAGCAGTAAATCTTTCATGTAGATTTCTTTCATGTAATTTTCAATCTATAAGTCAAGTGCTATAAATCAATTTGAGAAAAAACTCCTTGTTGCACAATTAGTCTACGGCGAAAAGTATTTCAAGTTAAAAAATTTTGTCCATTTATAATTATAAACAAGTATTTATTTTTGTGTATGTGTATATTTATATATATATTACAGGGTGATTATAATTAGTCCCACTTTCAAAATGCTGTAAGAGATCCACTCGTCACAGCGCGCTCAAATTTGAACTGAAGATACTTGAAGAAGGGAGAAACGGGGCGACATCCAAAAAAAAAAAAAAAAAAAAAAGAATTCCATAGTATATGAACAGACGGCGCTGTAAGCGGCTTAAAGAAAGTGAATTCGGCTGCCAGTGATAGTTTGAATCGAAATGGCAAAGTGTTTGGCACGAGTTGCCCATTCAACTAAAATGCAGTGTTCAATGTGCTGCAGGATTGCTTTTTTTTTTTTTGACGGAAAAAAGCACTTCCAAGTCATTCGACCGTTGTGACACTGGGAATGGAAAGCCCATCCACCACGGCAAGTACATACCGAACTGGATGGGAAAAATCGCTAGAAATGTTTTTTGGATGCCGTTCCGTTCCACCCCCACCCCCTCCTTTTTTGAAAGCATCTTCAATTTCAGTTCAAGTATCGCTGGAACTGTTTTTGATGCCGTTCCGTTCCGTGCCCCTTATTTTTTAAAGTATCTTCAGTTCAAGTTCAGGTATCGCTGGAACTTTTTTGGATGCCGTTCCGTTCCGTGCCCCTTATTTTTTTAAAGTATCTTCAGTTTAAGTTCAAGTATCGCTGGAACTGTTTTTTGGATGCCGTTCCGTTCCGTCCCCTTCTTTTTTAAAGTATCTTCAGTTTAAGTTCAAGTATCGCTGGAACTGTTTTTTGGATGCCGTTCCGTTCCGTCCCCCTTATTTTTTAAAGTATCTTCAGTTTAAATTCAAGTATCGCTGGAACTGTTTTTTGATGCCGTTCCGTTCCGTCCCCCTTATTTTTTTTTTAAAGTATCTTCAGTTTAAGTTCAAGTATCGCTGGAACTGTTTTTTGGATGCCGTTCCGTTCCGTCCCCCTTATTTTTTTAAAGTATCTTCAGTTTAAGTTCAAGTATCGCTGGAACTGTTTTTTGGATGCCGTTCCGTTCCGCCCCCCTTATTTTTTCAAGTATCTGCGAACTCATCGTGACGAGTGTTTCTTTTTTTTCAGCATTTTGAAAGTGGGACTTTAATTATAATCACCCTGTATATTAGTTACGGAAAAAAATTATTATTTTTATAATATTTTCTTACTAAAATAAAAATAAAAATCATAAATAATTATTTTGTTTGATCTAAAATGTTTCCTATGTAATCATAAGTCGTTTTTTTAAGCATGTATTATAATTTATAATATCATTATACTGATGTTCTTTGCAGTAGGGGCTCGATTGCACTAATATTTAAAAAGTTTCTTTAGTAGTTTTGAATTCATCTCAAACAGCAAAAGTTACGAGATGTAAAAAAATAAAATTTTATGAAGACAAAAAGTTTCGTAGCGAAAATAAATGAAACGATAATTCAAAATTAAGTGACAACAATAACAAATTAGTAGTTGATATATTTAATTAAACGTGTATACTATATGTTTCATATTTCCATTGAAATTCTGAAAACTATATAATAACATCTAATTTAATTTAAATTTACTCTTTTACTCTAAGTTTAACAGCAAATTGCTTTTATCCATCTTATAAAATAATTACACAAAACAATATTTTTTTGCAACTGGCAAATACTGAGACAATCATCTTTATGCCATAGGCAAGCGCTGCACCACTGTCACTCATTGACTACTGCACTACAAAGGGGGCACGTGTAGCTTGAAGACAGACTGCAGTCGTGAGCCACACTACCCCCACAGTGCTCTATGATCCTATTAGATCTACTACCACATTGCCTATTACTGAATTGCCCCTTTACAGCTGGGGAATGATGTGGGTGAGAAGTCTGATGGCTCTGTGACGCTCTACAGTCATAGGAGACCGGGACCTACGGCTTAAAGGGCATTCCGAACCACTCACAAACATCCACGGTACCGCCGGACTCGATTCTTTGGTATCCCAGGCTTTAGATTCGAATCCTGGCGTTGGCATAGATGTTTGTGAGTGGTTTGGAATCCACTTTAAGCCGTAGGTCCCTGTCTGTTTAGTCCAAGATGACGTGTGCACAAGATGACCGTAAAGCGACAAACCAAACAAAGCCGGGACTCGAACCCAAAATCTGTGACATGGAGCGCTAGTGATAGATATTAAATGGAAATAAAAAATCAAATGTGTCAAAACAACAAAGAAAATTTTTTTATCTTTCAATTATTAGATTTCATTGTGCATTGTTACTCATTTTATACTGCGTAAAAATATTTATTTCTGCTGCTTATAACTTCCAGTTGAGAACAAAAATGTTGGCATAAATGTCTTCAGTTACTCCTTTTGAAAAATATCAGTACGCAGAAAAATGAACTAGCAGCCAAGTCAGACAAATTGAAATGCATCAGTGTACAAGCAGAGAATGGTAATTTCAGCGAGGTTTGAATTGCAATCAACATAATTTGTGTTTAATAGCCGAAATTTTAAATTGTATAATAAAAGAAGAAAAATTAGATGAAAAGGATCCTTAGTAAGAATGAAAATTTTTCCCTTTTTAAATTGCTGTTCGCCGTGTGGCTCTTACAAGACATTCATTTTTTCGTTTCAGTAGTACGCGAAGTTGTTCACTTGAAACTGGCGTACTTTATTTTTATAAGAACCCGCGGGTAATATGTTCGTATCCCTTCCTATCCTCCAAAGTTATCCTGGATTTATCCACATCTTCCCATTCCTCCCAGATCCACCAGAATGTTAAAATAGAATAGTTTCCTATAAAATTTTAATTTAAAAAATAACTTATGAATTTAACATCATCAACATTGCGCAACAGCCCAGTGTGGGCCGAGGCCGTCTACCTTCTGGTAGATTAAGAGACGAGAGATTTTTTTTCTTTTTACTGTGTAGGTTTGTCAGCTCTACGCCCAACGCTCAACAGTCATATGAGACCGGGAACTACGGTTTAAAAAGGATTCCGAATCACTCACAAACATCCATGACACTGCCGGCACTCGAAACCCAAACGTGTGCTACCGACACTCAGCCATTCATGCCCCGTGCTAAAAGATACATTTGAAGATACTTTGAAACGAATTTCTCGCAACGACCCGGTATAGTGCCCCACTTAATATCTGTCACGGGACAAGTTTAAAGTTTCCTTGCTTGCAATCCCAATTGTGCATTTTTACTCTGTACGTCATCGTATTTTCATTTACGATAACCCAGTTAGCAGGATTTGGGCCTTCGTTTCTAGACTCTCCATGGCAGGCTGGAAATGCCTGCCATCTTTGGAATTGCTCCGCCAATCACTCCTTCGACGCTGCCATTGAAGCATTTGTTGACCGTTATTTGAAGCGTTTGTTGTAAACGTTGAATCAAGATTCGCTTTGCAATGATATTCTAAATATACAATGTTTTACTTCACATGTTTCCTTTTTTTTGTGTTCGCGACTCAACCAATCACTTTCGACCTTACATTCTTATACAAAAAGGGATGTTTCGGTAAACTGTAACCCCTCAAAGTGTGTTCCAGGACATTTGAATCATATATATATATATATATATATATATATATATATGCATATGCAGAGTACATCCACAGTTAGCCCATTTTGTTTGTTTCGTTTATCCATTTCAGCTGCAGACACCACCAGAGAGGAAAAGTTGTTTCTTGACCTCATTGCATATGTTTCGAATATGCCACTAACCGATAGACATGGTTAAATAAGTTATGTGTTTTCATGTTGCAGGAAGAGAAACTTCGGCGAATTCTTACCTGGCTGCCGATGCAAATCACTTGCGCACTCTGCCACAAACCTATCCTGTATATTTGTTTCTGAAAACAGGGATTCCAACACACGCCACTACCGGATTTGAAACTCTGCCCTTCTGCACTCTGGTTGTTCCCATTACTACTTGAACAAAAGAATCGTCTTCTGAAGGAAGCAAGAGAGCAATTAAAAATGCTTTGTTTTTCTCTTTCAGATGTCTAAGATGGAGGGTGATTGTCGTTCCTGTTACGTGCTGGTTTTACCCTGTTGTCGTGTGTGGTCGTTTCGAAAGGCAGTAGTTATGGTGGACGTGGTTTTGCCGGCCTTCCTGCCGGTCCAATTAGAATTAGTTATAAACGCGTTTCTGCCGCTGATCCACTTTTCCTTCCTCTCAGAGGTCAAGGATACGAGCTCCACGTTCCCGAAGTTGTCACCAACAACACTGTCGAATCTCTGGTGTCCGCCTGCTCTAATTCCAGCACTTGTCAAGGGAACCGAACGGACGACGCGGTGTACGACTACTATTGCAACTGCGATGACTCCTGCGCCAAGTACGACAACTGCTGCAATGATTCCGAGCAAGGAGCAGAGTCTGGAAATGTCACCAAACCGGATGCCGACACGAAGTGCGTTTCTCTCAGAGACGGCAGCGATCGCCACGTGTTCATAGTCGACACGTGCAAGGTGAAAGACATTTATATCGCGCGGTCGTTCCAATACGTAAACACCTACATTTACAATCACTGTCACAGCTCTGCTGAGGACAACGACAATCTCTACCTCATGATTCCAGTGACCAGCAGAGTGACGGGAATCACCTACAAGAATTACTTTTGCGCTGTCTGTAACGAGGACAACAATATGGATCATCTAAATTTCTGGTATTTGACTATGGAGGGACAGTCAAACGTTTCGGGAGCGCATCTCCTGTCTGCCCTGAGGTACAGCACTAGGTTCAAGTCCTGGGTGGTCATGAGGAACGCAAGAAACATTTTTAAATCTTCCCGAGTGTTCATAAGTCTTGGAGTTCCCATGTATTTGCTGCCCATGGTGCAGTTTTGCCGGAAAGGTCTCGTGACAAAATGTGCCACCGACTGGACCGAAGAGAGTGCAAAAGAGATGTGTGGCTCTTACATGGCCGTGGTGGCTCATTGCAAGGGGGAAAAGGAGGTTCTCTACAGAAACCCCCACTGCGCAATATGCAATCACATGGAGGTCAGCAATCTTCGCTGTGGGAGATGTAGATGGGAAGATAACATTAGTTAACAAAGTAGCCTTAGAAGCCTTAGTCGGAAAAGACGTGTTTCGTTTTGTGTTAATCGGCTCAAAAATAAGTAGATACCGATAATGCATTTTCTAGAAAATGCAGATGATCAATGGGAAATAACGAATGTCATACTGGAGCAGGGGTGGACGGCCCAAGTGGTGGACAGGCATCCTAACTCCGCGGACCGAATATAAAATTATATATCCCCACATTAGATTTAGACCCATTGTAGACATTTTGTTGGAGTTAAAAATGGAAACCTAATGAGTTAGTATTTTTGTGTTTACTAGTCTTATTACATTAGATAATATAATATAAATGATACTATACGCACATTGCGAAGGAATATATAATACTAAAACTGAAATATAAAAAGTATATAAATATAAACGAAAAAAACTAAAGGAAATCATTCAAAAATATTTGACTAGTGCGATATGTGTTTCTCAACTCTTTCATATAGCTATTGCAAATCGACCTTCATTTGTGTATTTGCAAGTCGTAAAGGGTGTTGCGTCCGTTATGTTTTGTGTTGGGTCCATTTCATTTTCGAAAAACCGATTCGCCCGTGTAAGTTGAACCAAAAGAGCTAACAATTTCAATTAAGAATCTGGTTTGTTCTGCTATCAACAATCAACTGTGCGTATCTAGTGATGGTTACTGCTATCACTTAGAGTAAACATAGAACCTGTTATATTAAATGATCCAAGAGGCCTTTCTTCTGCGAACTTAAAACTGCAAACTCATCCATAAAACAGGCACTATCTATCCTCTATTCGCAAGACTATTATTTTAAAATCAGAGCTAATTTTTTCGCATCATTTCGACAGATCATTTTTGAATATGTGGATCACATAATCAGTTTTTTTAATACATTGGTTTTCACTCCTTTGGCCATTCTAAAAAAAAATGTATTTTGTAAGACTGTGTTAAAACTGACGGGCAGGAAAAATTTTCAAGGAGGGCAGCGGGTTGGCCACCCCTGTTCTAGAAGGATTTTTCTATCTTTGGTGGGAGGTTTGTAAAGCTACATTTATTGATTCATAATGAAACTTAACTTTTTTGGGACTCCTGTTCGAGTGGACATTGTCATTCCATTTGACGAATTTGGTGAAATAAACGGCATCCTATTGGAAACTATACATGCACGAATATGAGTTAAAAAAATTCACAAGTGGGCCACAAATGTCTCTGCAGTTTGTGTTATTGTCAATATAGTTGAATGCAATAAACATATTTTAATAAAATTTGAGCATGACAATTGAACGATTAAAGTGGAATTAAGACACTAAGACTGGAGATGCAAGTCATGAGAGTGGATCATAGAAAGATTAAGATTGTAAAAAAAAGATTTAGGTGTAAATGTTTCATCACAACATCCTATTAATAACTTGACTATAGATTTTTTTAAAGCAATTTGACTTGTCATTGTTGTGTAAAAATTTAGATACTTATTTGAGCGTATTGATAAAGAAAAAATGTATCTGTGTGTGCAAATATGAATAAAACATTTTTGTAATTTTTTTTATGAATACTTCTTTTGTGGGCTGTTTTGTTGAGTGGACTGTTTTGTGTGTAGAAAGGAAATCGATTTTGAGATTATTGTTGAGAATAATATAGTAATACTAACAGAACCCGGCATACGTTGTCCTGCCAACAAAACATTAACTGTAGAATATGAGTTATCGTGACTATATTCTCCACTTTCCAATGCAGCTGCATACTCACTTTCATGGATATCGTTTGAAAGGTCTATAAGAGGAAATGCTTCAGCACCCTCTGGTGGCAAGTCACACTAAATTGGAACTTATTTTCCATACTCGAACACATGTCATTACCCATGTTCATAGCGATGGGTGGAAAGATATAGAAGGGGATAGACTGCAGCCCCATCTGGTGGCGACTGATTAAAAAAAGGGGTTTAGCCTAAAACATTCTCCCTGTTGTGTCAAGCACACACAAAAAATTTCATCGAAATAGGCCGTTTAGGAGGAGTTCGGTGACAAACACATTTACAGGGTAATTATATATAGTAATATTATACTAAATATTACTTTAATGCATTTTTAATATTAATTTCTTTAAAAGAAATTACAATTAAAAATGCATCAACACCGATAGAAGGTCAACCAAAACCATCAAAAGGCTTTTTCTACTCATAATTTCACTCTATCATGGATATCATATGGGCAAATTTTAATTTATGTTGCACACATGTGCTTACAATATGTTTAATATTACAACACCTAAATGTGGTGGGTGTTAATAGTCCCCCTATATCAAAAAAAATTTTTAGAACAAATTGATAATCGTTTATTTTGAATACATGATTCCTTTGCATATTTCAAAGCAAGAAACGCCACAGAAATTTACGTTTTTTAAAGTTTCTGTACGGAGACAGAATGGACTAAAATCTTTGCTCCCAAACATCGTGATTAAAAAAAACGATATTTAAGAGTAAAAACCAATTATTTTATTTTATTAAAACAATTATAAACATGTTGTTCTAATGCAGCTGGCAATACAGAGACAGTCCATCTTTATTCCATCAGCAAGGGCTTCACCGCTGTTACCCATTCGGCATTACCCAGGGTGCCCGTGTAGCTTGAAGATACAGGCTACGGTCGCGGAGTAACAATGCCCCCGCAACACTCTACGATATTACTAAGACCAGGACCTACAGTCTTAAAATGGATTCCGAACCACCACAAATATTCTGTGACACCTGCCGAGACTCGCACCCGAAACATGTGACCCCTCGCCCATCAGGCCCCAAAAAAATGATAAAAATTTTTTGTAACATTTTGTAACACGCATTGTAACATTTTGTAACACGCATTGTAACATCTTTTTGCTATAAATGAAATTTGCTCAAATCAGTGAATTAAAAATTTCTATGCAGCTTTTCTTTTAAATTGATGCATTCATAACTTTAAGTCTTCTCCCATAAATTTAAATTTATGTATTAAAAATTATTGTTAATTAATTTTTAATTACAATTAATTTGATTTAATTGCATTAAAAATTAATATTATGGAATATTAATATTGCGTTTTTTTACTTATTTAAAATGAATATTAAAGAAGAATTATATTATATAAGATAAAATAAAATTTGTAAAGATAAAATTGAGATATAAATTAAAAAATATAATAGTAATCGCACTGATATCAACATAGAAAGAAATAATCTTATCAAAATAGGAATAGCTGAAGTTCAAATAGGAAAAGAATGATCTTTTTATTTGTTATGCATCCATTTTATATGGGGCCTGATTGCCGAGTCGCTTAGCGCTCAAGCCCTGGGCACCACAAGGTCCTGGTTCGAGTCCCGGCGGTATCACAGAATATTTGTGGTAGTTCGGAATCAATTTGAAAACGTAGGTCCCGACAACGCTCTACGATCTTGAACCTACGGCTTAAAGTGTATTCCGAACCACTGCAGACATCCACGGCCCTGCTGGGACTCGAACCCGAAACCTGTGGTGCCGAGCGCCAGAGCGCTAGCCATTCAAAATCCTAAATCATAAATAATCCTGCGAAAGTTAATTTCAATATTGTATAGCATATATACATACATAAGAAATGAAAAAAAAAAAAAAAATCAAATTCTAAGAAAATAAGCGGATTCTGAAAAAAATTATATAAAAGGATTGCCCTATTAATCCACAGGCCGGGGATACTGAAGCACATTAATATATTGTTTTAGATGCTTCAGGAATAACAGACGAACTGAAGAAAATCACGAATTTTAAATGCAGGCTGATTCTAATGAAAAGCGTTTTACTTTCAAAAGGCTGTAAAAAAAAGAACCACTCTTCACAATGAGTTCAAATTTGAACTGAAGATGCTTGGACAGGGATAGGCAAACATTTTTGATCGCGGGCAAAAAATCGAAAAAAATTCTAATTTATTTATAATCCTCATAACCATTTGTTATTAGCATAATATTTATAATATTATTAACCAATAATATATATACTTTTTTGAAATATTTTACGAATAACCCAAACAAGCACTATCTACGTTATTTTTTTAATAATTTCACCACTATTCACAATGATGCTATATGTCCGCAAACTTTCTATATGCAATCAATAATATTAGAACTCAGGCCAAAAGAAAAAGCCACTGGTTGGAGTTTAAAATGCGTGGTATCTGAGGTTCTAATTCACCTATATTGGATTCCCATATGCCTGCTCCACGTGAATGAGATAACGCTTTTGGCGCCAATCTACAACTACAATAAACAAAAAACTTCCGCTTTTAAAACTTTACCGATTGAAAGGTGTCTGTGCTTGCTATTTCCGACGATTTATGTTTTGTAGATTAAAAGTAGAGAAAGTAAAAAGATCATCAGTCCTTTGGAAAAAAAGAAGAAAAAAAAATAATATTTAATCAAAGTCGTAAAGGAGATGGATATATAACATATAAGTATATATTTCTTTTCATTTGCCTCGGACCGGCAAATTAAAATTCTATCCGCGGGCCGTAGTTTGCCCATCCCTGTGCTTGGAGAAGGGGGAAACGGTGTTGCATCCTAAAGGAGTTCCGCCCGTCCTGTAGGGCATGACCTTGCCGTGGGGATGGGCTTTCCACTGACGCGGAGTAGGAGGAAACAGAGTTGCGTAGCTGGAACGACGGTTATATCATTGCTTTTAAATTATGGCTTGCTCATTGCTTATAGTTTAAATGATTGCTTTTTAAATATAACCTTAACCATTGTATTTGTAGGTTTTAGGCGATTCAATTTCTTTCATTTAAAATCTCTTTTCATTAAAAATGCGTGGGCTTTGTTAAGTTAGCTTTTCAGGCGCGATCTAATTCTGCAACTCCAAATACATTATTAATTCAACCAACCGAGATTTGTAAAGAGAAATATGGAAATTTATTTGTTCCATTTTATTAAATTCCAGGATAAAAAAAAGGAGGAAGCGATAATAATACAAATGAAAGATTCTTTTGAAAATCAATTTAAATAAAGTAAATTGACAAAAAATTAATTTGCTAATTCAAAGTTTCCATTCAATCGTATTTTCAAACAGAAAAAAAAAAAATAAATAAATAATCTTTTTAATTTAATTTATACCTCATCGTTTCTTCTGTTTTCATTAACATTTGTTAAATCTTATTCTAAATCTTATTCTACTGCAAATCTTATTCTGCAAGCAGGATTTGTTATTTTAATTCCAAGTATTGTAATTACTCTTTTATTTTGTATAAATAATTTAAAAAGATCCGTATATTAGATTTTCTAAATTATCTGAAAAGAGAAGCAATTTAAAATTAAATGTTATGTCAAATTATTTTATATCATTTTATTACAATTAGTAAGGTTTTGTACTTATTTTCGATTAAGTATATCCAAATGTAAATATGATTTAGGCTATTTATATGCAAATATTAATTCGTTACTTTATTCCTAATTTTATATAATTTTTCGAATTTTTTTTCTTTCAAATAATCTCCAGATATAAAAAAAAATGATAAAACTCATTAAATAAATAAATAAATGTCTTATGAAAATAATTTCATATTTTTTTAATAAGTATTTTGCCAAAAAAGTAAGATGTCTTTCATGGATGAATATTTTTTTTGTAGTTTTTTTTATTTTTTATAAAAGACTATACAAGTTGAAAAATACTTTTTTTCTTTCATAAAAGACTACATGCCTTGTCGATTTCGAGAGCACTATAAAAATAGTAATAACGAGCAATAAAAAGTAAGGATTGAAAAAAAAATCAATTTTCATACGCTTTTCTCCTAACAGCTGGTGGCAACATCTGGTAAATGGAATCTTTGCGATGTTCTAAAATGTGACATTATAGAGAAACTTTCTTACATTACAGCCAAGTATATTCGGTATTAGGTAAATAGGTCCGTTTAAGGTTTATATTGTTAGAGGGGAAAAATGAACTGCGAGTTTACTTTTTCGAAGTAGCATAAAATTGAGATGAGAGCTATCGAAAAGATTTCAAGACAACATGTTGACTTGATGCTATTGAATGCTTCTAAAAAATGGCTTTCAATTTTCGTATACCTTACAATAAAAATAAGAAAGTAATAAAAAGTGTAAACGGAAAAGTCGATTTGACTTTAGATACTTTTTGGTACATTTCACATATTTGTTAAATTTAACAAGAATGATGTGAAATTTCGTAATAATTAACCACATTAGGCTTGGGTCTTTTTACTTCTAAGAGACACCATTGCAGGATTCTTCTACCAATGCATGCTATTTAAATGGCAGTTGCATCAATTGAAAAAAATAGATCCACAACTTCATTTTTGCAATATAACGATTCTCTACCACATCGACATTACCAAGTACATCAACAGTTTTCTGTCATAAAGCTGTATTGGTATTTTTATCTCCTAGGATTTGCCATTGGTTTTTATGGCTGATCAGATCACCCGCTCTAAAACTTTGAATTTGTCCCCATAAGAACATAAAAAGATAAAGAGTTCATATTTCCTATTCTCTAGTAACTAGACATCATCTACACATATGGGATATCGCCACCCACACATATATTTGTTCATTAATTGATAAGAAAATACATCTGCATAAAATTAGTACTTTCAAAACAAAAAGATATTTTGTTTCAAGGTATTATTGGTATTTCAATCATTATTTTTATCCAAAAAAGGATTCATGAATTTACCATGAATAAGGAAGATTTCTTATATTTATGTAGAGCAAGATATTTATTTGACTGCTTGTTTGTATTTTTTTAAATTTAAAAACTATGACAAAAGGAAAAGGATTGCACATTTGTACAAAACATTTCTTGCAAATTATTTTTGTGAAAGTTAATTTATCACGGTAGTTAGTTTTTTTTATTATCATTTGAATCATTATTTGAATGCATATAAATTACTAATTATTTTGAATGCAAATTAATTACTCATTATTTTGAACGTATATTATTTACTCACTTGAAAGTATAGTACTGTATTTTTATCCATTTATTATCCGTTATCAATTTTAAAGATCTCTATTTCTTAGAAAATCACTTATAGAATACAATTTAATTATAATATACCCCCTTTATTTAATATTTTTACATGCATTTTTATAGAAACTTATCACGGTTTTTGCGCAAATGATTTTCTATTTTCTTATAAAAGACTCGGCAAATATTTGGAAGACACGTTTTTCAATTTCTTTCTGAAGTCATTCATTTCCTTATTTCAGATAAAAAACACATCTGTATTAAAATGAGTACCTCTAAACGAACATTTAAAAATATTTTGTTTGAAATCAGGAATTTATCTGGAATGAGAAAGATTTCTTTTCTTTATATGAATCAAGATATTTATTTGCTGTCTGTATTTCTCAAAACATAAAAACCATTACACTTAGAAGTTACAGTTTTCATTTTTTTCATTTATTATTTATTTTGTTTATTAGTATTTTTCGAATACACTCAAATTCTTCCTTGACAAATTGCTATTTTCCAAAGGATGTTCAAAGAAATCTAACTTCTATTGAATCTATAGCAACATTTCTTAGAATGGTTATTGATATCTATTGAATCTCATCCGATATATGTGTTAATATTTTTGTCCTTTTACTTCATTATTCATCCTTGTAAATAATAGCTTTTTAAGAGTCGCATGTTGTTACTGGATGGAGAGAATATACTGTTTGATAGTCTTATTAGAAAACAAGTAATATAAATTTTTTTTAAAGTCAATTCCTACTTTTTTTCACTCTATTGCAGAAAGTCCTTTATAAATAATTTGCATTCAGTTTTTTTTAATTTATCTGGTGCCATCTATTGGTAGATATACGCAACTTAAATTAAAAAAAAAAACTAAAATTAAGGAATTAAATTTAATTACTGAATTAATATTCGCAAAAAATGGTACTAACATCCAGTGTCATCCACTACAAGTTAAAAAAAATGTATTTGAATTAGAGTGGAAGAATAAAAAGTGCATGCTCATCGATATAAATAAATGAGCATCCGTCTGCAACGAAATCAGAATAAATACATCCCATATTTTTTATTTTAAGTGAATTTAGTTGTACACATACACACTATATATATAGATCTTGTAGATATGTATTACTTGATAAAGCTATCCCCAGGATAGTATAATTTATTTCCTTTGGGTTCAATAATTTATTTCGGGTCTCACTGATTTCCAGTTCGACAACTTTTCACATCCTGCCATTGTGTAATCATCTATAATGGTATAATAATAATTAATTTTTTTTAAAAATTATTATTTGATGAGCCATTGCAATATTGCAGTTCACCATTTTGACATGCGCATTAAATGATTATTAGTTTCGTAGTTGCAGCTTATGTTCAGAATTATGGGTCTTCATTTATTTCTTACTCTTTTTATTTGTAACGTTTGAATGTGAGGAACTCCATAATTTTGACGTTGAAAATGCTATGTTGGTTACGTTATACAATTTGCTTGTATTGAATAGAAGTAGTGGATTTTATTGAGAAACATTCTTGTATTTCTACTTCACTTCTTACCTTCTTTCTTTTAGTTTTTGTGTTCATGTTTTGTATTATTTATATATACAATTCTTCTGAACATGTATTTGTCACTGAACTCCTCCTGAACGGCTGGACCGATTTTGATGACGTTGTTGTATATGTTAGAGAATGTCCCTGGATGCACCATAATTGGACCCGGTATGTGGCGCTGCAATCGATATATCTTTATATGTATATATATAATATATATATATATATATATAATATAATTTTTCTATACATGTGTTTGTCATTGAACTCCTGCTAAAAGACACAAACGATATTGATGACATTTTTTGTGTGTGTTTGACAAAACATGGAGAATATTTTATGCTATTCCCTTTATTGTCAGTCGCCACCAGAGGGTGCTGCAGTCTATCCAATTCTATACCGTTCAACCCATCGCTATGGAGATTGGCGATAATATGTATTCGTGTATGGAAAGTAGATTCGACCTGTCTACTTTACTGTCACTTGCCGCCAGAGGGTACTGCAGCTTTTCATCTTATAGACCGTTCAAACGATATCCATGAAAATGAGTGTGCACCTATGTTGGAACATGGAGAATAGATTTGCAATATGTCATTTTTTACAATGCCTTTTTTTTTCTTTTTTTTTTGGTAGAACAGCATATGCCAGGTTCTACAGGTACTAAATATAAATATGTTTAGAATAAATTGTTTCGAAGCTTAATTTTTTAAAATACACTTTCTACTCTATTTAAATAAACTATTAAGCTGCATTTGGGCTTGCAATAAATTTTGTTTTTTATTAGGGATAAATGGTTAACTAATTCCCTAAGGGAATAAAAGCATTTGGGCTTAAATAAACTTAATAATGAGCGCAAAATTTATCTCTGGCTATCAAAACACGAAGATTTATTTACCGACCTCAACGTATGTGGAAAAATAAAACGGCAGTCAGCAAAGCAGAAAATGCAGCCAGTTACTAAGTAGCACGGAACAATGATTCAGGATTACGTGACTCACTTAACTTGGCGAATTTTCCACTTGGACAATTTATCTTTGCTGGCTGATTCGCGGCCAACAAGAGGGCAGCTCACTTTCGGTTTCTGAAAACAACGATGTCGTTTTATAAAAATAATATTTCGAAATTATGATTAAATACCTTTTGTCAATGACTTTCAAAATCAAATTTCGATTCGTTATTTGCTTGTTAAAAAAACACATGCATTCATCATTGAACTAGGTGAATAACCCAAGTTTCGATCAGGAAAAAAAAAAGGGAGCTTAGATGAATTCTTTTCGATTTCATTCAAGAGTATTTGCGTTTTAATCTATGCAATCCTCCGTAATGTTTGTGATGTTAAATATTTCATTTATAGCTTCTTTTTGAAATGCATGCAAGTTATTGTTAATTAAAAGGGATGTTAAAAATTTTATTTATGATTGGCGATGTTTAAATAAGTAATTAATTTTGGAAGAGTAATCGTTCTACCTATTGATTATTAATATAAAAAGCGCTCCCGGGGATTGTCAGTTTGCGGCAAACATAATCCACAAGTGATCGTCCACTTGTGAAATTATGCACTTTATGTGACGTAAGGGCCGTTTTTTTCAGGCGTTCATCTTGACATTCATTTGTATGGGGCTGTTCACTTTGTGTACTTACGTTACAGAGGGAAAATGTGTTTACATTGCACAGTGGAATAGACTGCACGCATTTAGAATTATTTTTTGTATGTATTCTAGGGTTTTGTAATTTAACACATGCGACGGCAGCTTGGCAACAGTTTTTATTGCAACAATCAAATAATCTTGTCTTTCCAACAGAGAGGAAAAAAATCAAACAAATGTCACTTATTAAGTGATATGACCACAGAGTAGTAATAAAATGGAGTCTGCTTCAGTGGTGACAGTTTGGGGCACACATAATCCTCACGTGATCATGCACATCTCGTGACTCTTACAATCGAAATTGTGCACTTTCAGGCGGGACGTAAAAGGCTGTCTCATTCAGGGTCACCTTGACATTCATTTGTACGGTAGTGTTCACTTTGTGTACTTACGTTACAGACGAAAAAAGAGAGATTCCTTTGATAGATTATTTCTATGATTCAATTTACAGTTCATTTCTTTCTCTTATCTCTTGATACTTAATGTTCATTCTATTGGATATTCTATTTTGTATGTACAAAAAGAAACGACAGTTTTAAATCTCAAAATCTTGCAGCATATTGTATTGGACAGTCCAACATTGCTATCTATGCACCAAAACTGCAAATTGGTTCATATATTTTGGAATTTTGGTGAATAATTTTCTTGCAATTGTTTATAATTTTTGGCAATTTCTTGACGGGATCCTTGTTTTACAAGCATTTGAAAGAGGAGAAAAACTAGAAAACAACTATTGAAGGCTGGCCAAAAGTTTCAATTTAGTTTTGTTTTAAATATTTTTGCATAGTTTTTTCTCTCATATAAGTAACAAATATGCATTTTTTTAGTGCTTCATTAAATAAATTAACTTACCAATTAACTGTGCAATTTTTTTAACGTTATCTTCTTATATTATAATGTTATCTCAAAAATGAAATCCATTATACAGGAGAGTACACTGCCGAAATCTAACGTACTAGATACGCCAAAAAGTTTAATTTTCTTAATTTATTTTCAAAAATTACTTTATATACTGTTTTGTAGTACGTTTCAGAAGATTTGTTTCAATTTAAGGAAAAATTAAATTACAGTAACATGGCAATGTCTGCTGTAATGCGGGTAATATTCAGAAACTTCGCAACCATTGCCAAATAAAAATATGATATTTGGATTTAAGAGATTCTATAACGTGATTGTTTTTGTTCCTTAAAAATTAGGATTCATTCACCTGCTATGCCAGAAAAATTGTGATATTAAATAAATCCGAAAATAATATTTAAAATGTATTTTTAATGTGTTAATAACATAAACATAAATACATGCCTTTGATAAAATTCCAGGAAAGAAAATTAGCTTTCTAAGAGTCAAAATTTACGCTGATTATACTGTATGTAATGTTCATTCATTTTTTCACTAAATGAGGCGGAAAAGGTACTTTGCATCAGTATCAGCAAAAAATAATCCATGGTCATTTACTGAGTGTGAACAAATGTTTTGTGCTGATTTTCTACAGAAGTGTGATTGCCGCAACTATCGAAGTTGATAAGGCAGAATAAACACCGTTATAATGATATACGTTTTCTAGTCAAAGGAAACAAATTGAGCTTAAGTAAAAACAAAAGAAGTTTATATAAGCTTTTCTTTTAGCAGCCAAATTATCATGGATTTTACAGAAAAAAATTCATGAAAGCTTCTGATTTAAGAAAAAAGATACTTGCTTTTAGTATAATAACATAATTATTAGCTTTAGTTATACATCAAAATAATAAAAAGCTATTATTTTCATATATACAATTTTTTTATATATGAAATGAGATTTTTATATATGATTTTTTTAAATCCTTTAAAATGATTGAAAATAATCATTAATTAAAAAAAAATTAAATTTAAAATCTAATCGAAAAAATAATGGTCAATTTGATATAGGATTGTAAAATCCATTTTGCAATACTATCGTTATATGCAGTTTAACTTAATCTCTATTAATTAATGCTCCCGATGCTTAAATTACTATTCAAGAATTGACTAACGGTTGCAGGTAATTGTATTTTATGAAATGCTGGTAATATTGAGCAAACATTTCCGAATTTGTCACCAAGAAAGAAAAACATTGGCAATATTTTGTATTTATAAATTAATGAATATTTAGCTATATTACTTCTAACTAACGAAAGTACTTTTCTTAGCAAATATCAAATTCAATAAACAATTTAATTTTAAATATTGAAATATAATTATTAGGGTATTATAATAAATACCCTACATAAAATCTTGCACTGAATCAATAATTAATAAAAAAAAAATTTCCAGAAATTTCATGGTATTTAGTTATTTAATAAGAATTTATTTCAGTTTTTGCCATGTAGAATACTCAATAAATTATTACAAGACGTGTGCTAAAGCTTTTAAATGAAAAGTTGCGTGGTGAATCAATTCAGACTTCACAATATTTAGAGTGCTGTACATTATACGTTTTATTACGTTATATTTATATGTATTTACTTTTATATACTTTTATGGTACTTTTATACGTTATTACATTATACTTTTCATATTTTTTACTAGAATAAATATCTTTTGGCGTTGTAAATTTTTTTATATACCATTGATAAATGTTTTTTTACTCTCTATTTAAATGAAAATTTACTTTCAGAAGAAAATTGTGATTTTTTTCCAGTTAAAATGGCAATGTTTTAAAAAAGATAAAAAAAATATATGAATAATAAAAGGATAGCAAGAATTTTTCGAACTAAAAAATATTTGATTAAATTATTTTTTTTAAGCAAATTTGCAATTGTTATCAAAAAATTTTGTTTTTGCTGTCAAAAGTTCAATATTTAACAAAAGATAACAAAGTTTAATGACTACTATTCTTGATTGTACAATTATAAATAAATGAAAAATTTGTTTTGAAAAAAATTATATTTTTAAATTACTAGTTAAATTTTATTATTTAAAAAAATTCCATTTAATTGTTATCCTTTATTTGCTTATTTTTATGTACCTATCAAAATCGTATAAAAATATAAGAAATCTTATAACAGATTAAAAAAGGTCAATAATATTGAAATTCGTAACGGAAAAAAACATTCTTGTTTTTTTTTTTTTGTACAAATTAGTTTCCTTGTATTTACAAAAAGTAGCTTAAAAATTAGTAAAATATGCAACAGAAAGGATATTAAAAAAATATTTTTGAAGCATTAATCCGAAAGCAAATAAACTTCAAAAAGACCACATAAATAAAAGTAGCTAAAAAAGATACACAAAGTCATAAATTAAAGATAAAAATCCCAAAACAAAAGATAAATTTCTTATTTTATACCATAACAAAACGAAAGATTGTAACATCAGGCAATTAAATGATAAAAGATTATTATTTAAAAAAGGGGAAAAAAAAGGAAGTCTGCGAAAAAAAAAAAAAAAAATCCACGAATACAGTAATTGGTAAAATGGAGATTAGGGAATTATCTTTGACAAGTTTTAAAAATAGAATACTAAGACAAAAAAATATAAGTAGTTGTTTTATGAGGATGCAAAAAGATTTCTAAAAGATTTTTAAATTTTTGATACAAATAATAAATTTGGAGAAAATAAATAGAGAATTAAAAATATTTTTAAATTATAATAAAAACAGCTTTTAAGATTATTTTCCCTAATAACATGTTATTTGGATTTATTCTTATTTTAAATTACATTAGAAATAAATTAGGGTGAAATAAGCCTTTTGTTGTTCACTAATAAAATGAATGTAATTCCAGAATTAAACAAATAGTTAGTTAAATTTTTTTCAGAGGTTTTAATATTGATAGAAACTGAATTATTATATTAATCTATAATTGCGTATATAAATAAAGACTACAAGTATGAATTTTTAAAGCTTCATACAAATATTATGTTTTTAAACCGTTTGTGTTCAACTAAAAGTGTTTTGTATGAATTAAAGCGTATTATTTTATCCGAAATTTGAGCTTTAGCTAAGAATAAAATTTTGTTACGAATTTAGACTGCTAAAAAATTGTATTGGGCACATATTTATTCAGTCATTTTAACAAAAATAAATGATAAGATATTTATTAATGTCCAGGTGATTTGCGGTTTTATCAAAATAAAAAATTAGACTGCTAAATAAAATTATAGTGAACAATAATTATGCAATCACTTTTAACAAAAACAAGCTTACAATAACTGGGATTTTTGTAAGAAGAATTCATTCAAGTTTTGCAAGTAGACATTCAAGTCTAGTTGGTGATCTGCGGTATTAATCAATATGTAATTAGGAATGCGCTACATTAATGAATTCGTTGCGAGGGAAATATATAAAAATATTTAAGGAAACTGAGGTAAAATATTTTGAAAGGAAAGTGTAGCCGGAAACGGCATTTGTAAGTGGAACTTAAGGAACATCAGGTAAATGAGAAAGACAAAAATCAAAAGAAACAAAGATTTTATTAATAAAACTTTTATAAAAGGTGGTCGAAAGAGCAACCTCCAAAAATAATAGCAAGACAGCGCTTGGAGTTTCGGACAGAAACGAAAATGGTAGTCATATCATTGACATTTCCAGCAGCAACAGAGACTAGATCGTCATGACCAAGACTTATGGATCATGCTGTTAATAATCCTCATCTATTTATGAGTCAATCAAGACTTATGGATCATGCTGTTACAAAAATAGTCATGCCTCCAGAAGGAGAAGTCGTGGAGACAACGAGACTCTTAATGATCATCCAGTAAAAGTCTATTTATGACAGATTTGGTGATCTTAGTGGTCAGTGTCCATCACTTCCTATCAAATGTATATAAGATAAATTTCGTGAACTCCGAATTCTTATAGCGACGTATACTGCTCAAAATTTGCGTGGAAAAGGACCATTAGCGCCAGTGAACCTGTTTAACTGTGATTTAATAGTGTACTTTACCAACTTCAACACATTTTTTTTCGTACTGATATTCTATTGCAAAATCTACATATTTCCGTCTCCTCTACTTCGCCTTTATATTTCTGCAGGACATTTTTCAGACACCATATTTAAAGTTATGACCAAAAATAAGAAACAACTGCTAGCTGTGAATTTCAGCGCTAATTTCTCAGATTTGAAACTATCTCTAATTTATCAAGCATCGAATCAAAATCACTTTAATGTATGCATATTTATTATGTTACTCTCATTCCAGTGTGAAGAATGTGAACGTTTAGCAATCATTAAAAAAAGATAAATCAAAATACGATATTAATGCTAATAATTAATAAGATTAATGCTAATAATTAATCTTAAGATTAATGCTAATCTTATTATAATGCTTATTATTAATTATAATAAGATATTGATGCTAATAATTAATAATTAAGTTTTTAAACTCCAATTTTTGAAAAATAAGATATTGATGCTAATAATTAATAATTAAGTTTTTAAACTCCAATTTTTGAAAAAACATTATTGTTATTTTCATTTAAATTTAATTTTCGTTTTCCTTTAAAATAAAGATATTTAATTAAATAATTACAGATAACATTTATTTGTTTTTTATTACAGAACTTTTATTACAAAAAGTCACGAATTCAATTATGTTATATTAAAAGAACGGACGGTATGGCGTATTTAAAGTACATAGTAATAAAATCTGCTTGCATCATCTACTTAATTCTATGTAATTTGATTGCTCGTCTATGCAGAAAGCGAGCTATAAAGAAACCGTCTAACTCCAAAATAAAGAAGAACTGTGTATGGGAAAAATATATGAGGCCGTTTTTTCTTCAGAATCTAAAATCGAAGATGTAGATCTAATATTTATTTAGGAAGATCCGTTATGATAGTTTTTTTTATGTAATGGAAAAATTTCGCAACCAATCGATTAACAATTCTCATCTATAGTAGATAAAATCCTCTTTAAGTTTTAAACTAATTTATTCCATCTATTGCAATAAGAATATTTTATCATTAAGATTCTATAACAATAAATTTCACCATAATCAAATTTTGAAATTCAATATTCATGTATTCAGATAAAATTTAGCAGTAAATTTTGAACATGACTCAGACATCAGTCGTTAAAATCAGTTACCGTATTCAAATATATGCAAATCAACTATTTTGATTGTAAAGAATATGCAGTTAGAAATATTCTGTAAACACCCAAAAATTATTTTTATAAGAATCCATGTTTATTCTAATTTTAATATTGACGGATTTCTTTTCAAAACTGGAGTCATAAAATAATAATGTAGTCATAAGTAGTAATGTTTAAGCAGACATAGCAAATTGTTGGAGGAGTCACTATAATGAACACCCAGTACAATAGAAAGGTGATTCATTTGTAAGGTACAAGACGTCACAGGAGAAGCAAAAGCAAACAAAACGTTTGCAGGCAGTACATGCAGTACAAGACTTAAATAAGAAGAAGGACGAAAGTCGCGACTAAAGATTTTCTCTGCAAGTTCAAGTGAATTGGTACCTAAAATATAGCTAAAAGAAACCATCTGGTTGACTGCACATGTCGTAGAAAGTGTGGCAAGCTTGAGGAACGGGGTAGTTTACAAGAACACAAAACCGTAGGCCACAAGTGTAAGTCAGACATTTGGGGTTTTCGTAGTTCCTTGGTCCCGTAGGGACCTACTACTCCTATCTGAAAGTAAGATGCATGGTGAGGTGATATTCATCATGTACGAAGCAAAGCAGTAAGTGGATAAGGTCTGTCCCAGTTCAAAGTAAATGTAGGTGAGCTACGTAAAATTAATAGTTTTTTTTTAATTAGTTAAAAAAGAGAGTGTAACCAAAGAGTTTTGAATCAACAGAAGTGTCATTTACTGTACAGAAGAAAACACAGGGTAGCATTATAAAGAACATGAATTAGGGTTGCCACATTGGGGCAAACATAAGCCTTTCGTGATCATACACCTCATGTGATTTTTACTTTGTAGTTTAATATACGCGATGATAGCTTGGCGATTTTTGGCAACACCTTTTACTGTTGGCTATCACTACTCTATGTTGTTGGTGCGAAAGGAGAAAAAAGCCTACTTTTATACACCGATTTTCAAAAGTATTGCTTTCCTTTTTTTTTTTACTATAAATAAATGTAAATTTAATTTTTCTAAATTTTGGTATTGATATATTTATAAATCCCCCCGGCCAATGGCCATACCATGCTGAATATACCGGTTCTCGTTAGATCACCGAAGTCAAGCATTATTGGGCGCGGTCAGTACTTGGGTGGGTGATCACCTGGGAACACCTCGTGCCGTTGACATTCACAAATTTGGGACCTGAATGGCCGAGTGTCTAGCGCTCTGGCGCACGATGCCACAGGTTTCGGGTTCGAATCCCGGCGGTGCCATGGATGTTTGTAGTGGTTCGGAATCCCCTTTAAGCCGTAGGTCCCGGTCTCCTATGACTGTAAGAGCGAAAGTCAGACTTCTACCTACGGGTGCTCCATCACAATAGAAGCTGCTTCCTTCCCCTTCATGAGTACGTATGGGCTCGTGGGCTTGGCCAGCCAAGTGGGATAAGAAACAACAACAACATAAATCCCCCGTCCAAAATGATTAAAAAATAAAATATTCATTTATATGAACTTTTCGTAATGTTTTATTATACTTCATGTAAAATCATCAGAGTTGTAAACAAAATAACTTATTTTGCATCAAGAGAAAGCACATAGTTCAATAAATGTGTGACCTGAGAAGAAGAATTTTTCGGAATTTGTAGAATCGCTTTTTAACACGTTTGCATTGTCTACATAAATACACGCATTAAAAAGAAGCCAAGGGGTGATACAGCGCCAATTCTAATGCCAAAAGGACAAGAGATGTTTGCCCCAACTTTCTGTTCTTTTAGATGAGGGAGCGCTCTATTTTATTACTACTCTATGGTATAAAGTTTTTCAAACGGCAGATAAGAGTTTGGTGGTGACGGGACCCGCCAATAAATGACCGATACATTGTTCTTCAGGCGAAAAAAAGATCGATACCAGCTAGAGGAGCCATTGCTTACTCAGGAAGTGCTCCATTTTAATGTGAATTTAAACGGAGCAGCTACAAAGAGCACCTATTCACTCAATGTTGTGACCGCTGCCTTCCTTTTACACTAGCACCTTTTAGGGTTGTGTATGGGACTCTAAGCCTGGAAATGTCACCAATGGAATCATGTCCTGTTTATAAACGAGATTCAATTTTCAATAGTGATTATCAAAGTCAGTTGATGTAGTAGATATAGGGAGGGAAAACATATTAGCTACATCAAGGAAAGAGATTGCTGTGATGATATCAGTTTGCTGGTCTAGGGAGAGGCTTTAAGATGAACTGAGGACTGAACTCTTTGATGGTTGTTTTGTTACAGGAGTGGAAAGTTATATTATCCGCGGCATTAGTGCATTAATGTCCGAGGCGACATTAGTGCACACTTATTAGTGCATTAATGTCAGAGGGCCGCTACCATTAACAGTATCGGGATTTATTTTTATGGAATATTTTAAAGACAATTTAATGGGTATTTAACTCTGAAGTGGATGTATTTATTTCTGAAGAGTGGGTATTTATCTCCTGAAATGAGTTGAGTTGGTTTTAACAACAGTTTTTCATAGTTGAGTTGGCTATAGTGTCTTCATTTAATTCATCAATTTAAGAAAAAGAATAAATAAATAAGTAAAATTTAAAAAAATGAACAGAGAATACTAAACTTTATTTTTCAGAAGATAATCCACACGACTTATAATAAGTTAAAATCACATTTAGTTGACTTAAATCTTTAAACAATAGGACTGATGAAAAAGCATAATTACTTATTGAATTCGTCAATTACAGGCAATTTAAAATAATTATTATGATAAAAATAAATAAAAATTTTCTTTGCTCCACATGACTTGTAATCATCAGTTAAAATATACATTAATTGTTTTATATCTTTAAACGCTATCATCGATAGAAAGATAGAAATAAGTTTATTGAATTCACCAGCTTCAAACAATGTATAATAATTCTTATGATAAAAATAAATAAAGAAGTTTTTTACTTTACACAACTTATAAACTATTAAAACATTCATTTAACTGACTTATATTTTTAAACTATACCACTGTTAGAAAATCAGAATTAAATGGAAATTTGAAGTCAGAACAACCAAAATCAAATTTTTCATATTTTCTTTTCTCTCCAACTATTCTCTGCGGTTAAACAATTGAGCTCAAAATATCACGCACTGAACTATTTCATCACACTTTTGAAGAATGCCTCTGGCAGTAAAGAAAACCTCTCTAGGATGAACCACTTTGTATGCAAATTCAAAAGAGCAATACCACTCCCGATGGAATCTCGCGCAAAATCAGTTAGACTTCTTAAACGAGAAAGTTTTCGAGTATTTACTCTTGTTAAGGAAAATAAAAACGACATTCGAAACTTGCTGTTTACATCAATGGCGAACCCACTAGATTTATTGTTTTCGTAGAAAGACTTCATTTTTCATGTGCATATTTTATAATTGCAAAAAAATTCCACAAAAGAGTTAATTTTTTTGTCAAAAAGAAATTGAGAGTCTCATAACTTTTGCTTTTTACACAGAGAAATAGAGGGCAACTTTTTCGATTTATCATAGGTTTTTTTTCCATTAAATGGCAGAACAACAATTTTTTGGCACTGGTTTTATAAGAAGGGCAATAAAAGATTTATTAAATTTAACAGTAATTCAAAAATTGATTAAAAAATGATTATTTAAAAAAAAATAATTAATATAACTTTTAGGGCGACCGAGATTTCATTTACACACATTAAAAAAAAAAAAAAAACCAAAAAAAACCCAGTTATAATAGATTCCTAGGTACATGTACTTTGTTTTATATATCAATTTAATACAAATAAAATTGCAATAATATTTTTTTAAAGATTTAAACTTAATTTAAAAAAAAATTACATAAATGCCTGAATAAAATATATCGCATTAATATAAAAATATTTCACAGTGTAATAATTTCTTAGAAAAAAAATATTGCACAAACTAGTTTTTTAGTGTTAAATTGTTGCAAAACTTTGAAAGCATTGTATAATTAAGTTACATAATAAATTTCAACATTAAAGGAATATTAGTTTTAAAATATAATGCGGGACAGCTCAAAATATGCAAGATGAGAAAAGTCTTTTAAAAATAACTTCCTATACAAACATACATAAATCACACACATATATATTATAACATGCATGCATAATAATATCAAAACATGCATAGATAAAATATAAAAATCTTCATCATAAATTAGAGCATGTTATATATATATTCATATACATAACTTTTAAAATTTTCAAGTTTGAAACGTCTGAGATCTCTTGAAGATAAATTTTTCATTGTGTTCAAATTTTAAATTAATAATTATATTTATTCAATCAAGTGTCTGATTTTATACAAGACTTTAATATATATATTTTTATTATTATTGTTTACTTTTGTAATCCATTGTTAGATAAAAAAATAACACTTTAAAAATATTTAAGGAAGGGAATCATGTTTTGTTAGAAGAAATTCTTGATTTTGAAGTTTTCTGAAATTTACATAACTTTATAAGAATGCCGTAAAAATAATTTGAGTGCAGATTAAAGAAAACATTATTCAGCTTTGGCAACACTACAGCATAAAACAGAAGCAAAAGTTTTATTTCTTTTTCCCTTTTTTTCCCTTTTTTTATATGTTTCAAGTAAATTATTAGAAATTTAATTTGTTTTTTAAATGGAATATCAATATTATTATAAGAAATTTAATTTATTAAGCCTAAATTGAAATCATATATCATATTTCAAATAATATCATAATATCATATTTCAAATATGATATTATTTGTAAGTTGAAACAATTTACTATTTATGTCATTTTTGGAATTTTCCAAATTTGGAACTTTGAGTTGTGATTTTTCGATTATCCTATATTATTTGGATATTTACTTCAACTATCACGGGACAGAAGAAGACAATTGTACCAAATGTTAAATCAGCCTCATCCCATAACAACAGTAACAAACTCACTATGAATGTTTGCTTTTATAGAATTAATCAAAAAATATGTGACAAAACGGAAGGACACATTCCTTGACATTCGATAAGTATTGTGGATTGGAGCTTACACACCTACACATATTATGGAAATTAATGCATTTGCCACCCTTCAGAAGAAGTCAATTGCATCAAATGTTCCATAAGTCTCAACTCCTCGGTGAAAAAAAAAGCTCCGAGAATTAATACTTCCAAACTGCTCAATTATTTTCATGTAATCAAAGAGTGCTGCATCATTTTAAAAATAAAGAAAAATATAAAATAGTAAAAGCTAAAGATCATTTGGCGGACGTTACACTGAATACTGATCTTTAGCATTTATAATTTTAAGGCATTTATTATTGATATATATTTATATGATATCCTGTTGATAGATACAAATATAGGAGTAAAAATAATGCTACTATCCAATACAACTGTTAGTATACGACTTATCAATGGACTACTATGACACGCGACACTTTTGGGGATATCTGAAACAGACTTATTGAGAGTTCGAATAGATATTACTGAAGTCGACTTACTCATTATTAAGTCAAAATGAATTCAGTTTGTTGCTAACTACACATCCTGCTGTATATAAAGATGTTTATAGTTAAGATAAGGATGCTTATTGACTATAAGGATGCTTATTGTTATAATAAGATGCTTATAGATGCCTATAGTTTTATAATGATCTGGTTGAAACAGTGCGGAAGACCATTGTACAGTATGCAAATACACTCATGTACATAAATTAAGGATAATTCATAATCACACAGAAATTGAACTCTAAAATAAAAATTTCCCCTGTAGAATTATCACACACATCTTGAAGAAGAATATGCAACTTACAGGAAATCACCAGATGGCAAGGATAGTACGTCACAATGATGAGAGTGTAAGAGAGGGGTATATAAGGAATGGTGGAAAAGGAGTAAAATTGTTCACAAGCGCTTTAAAAGCCTTTCAGTGCAATGACCGCATAGCTATGGCACAAAGGAAGTATTTGGAGGATTTTTTAAGTGGTAGAATTATCGGGCGACTGGAATGTGAACGTACCCAGCAGGAAGTATCCGAGGAACTTGGAATCACCCAGAGAGTCATCTCCAGGCTTTGGCAACGATTCCAAGATGATGGTAATGTGAGTAGATGTTACAGCACAGGTCGCCCCCGAGTTACAACGCCGAATGAGGACCGGTATTTAGCAGTTACTGCCAAAAGAAACAGACGGAACACAGCATCAGACCTGTCTCGTCAGATCTCTTCAGCTACCGGTAAGTACAGTTTCAAGGCAGACCATGTACAGACGCTTAGGGCACATTGGTCTATATGCTCGTAGGCCTGTCAGATGTGTTTCACTTACCGCAACTCACTGTCGCTTGCGATTAACCTGAAGTAGAGAGCATGCATTGTGGACACCACAACAGTGGTCTTGTGTGATGTTTTCCAACGAATCCAGGTTTAGTTTGCAGTTTGGTTCTCGTCGGACTTTCATATGGAGAGTGCCAGGTACCCGTTACCACCAAGAGTACACCATTGAATGACACCGTTACGGTGGTGCAGGATGGCTCGTTTGGGGAGGAATTATTCTTGGTTCCAGAACTGACCTGCATGTTCAGAGTGTAACGATGACAGGCCACATCTATCGGGATGTCATTCTGAAACAACACGTACGTTTGTTTCGGGGCGCCACGCGTGTTGAATTTCTGTTTATGGATGACAACGTCCGTCCTCACTGTGCAAACATTGTAGACGAATGCCTTCAATTGGAGGATATCACCCGTATGGATTGGCCAGCATACTCACCGGACTTGAATCCATTAGAGCATGTGTGGGAAATGCTTGGCCGACGAATTGCAGCCCGTCAACCTCCACCCACCTGTCAACCGGAATTTCGGAGGGCATTGCTTGATGAATGGTGTAAATTTCCCCAAGATCAGATTGATAATTTGATACTCAGCATGCCTAGGATTTGTAAGGCCTGTATTGCATCGTCCGGGAGACATACTCCATATTAACCATCATACTAACCGTGTTATAATGTTTTTTGAAAATAGGTTATTTTTTGAAATTTGCTCCAGGTAGTTAAAATCGCAATTTTATTTAATTATGTCAAACATGTAGCATCTTTTTTGCTCTTTACCTTTTGTTTAATAAATAGACTTTACAAATAAGTCAAATTTGTTTTGCTTCTTTCTCTTTCTTTGCCTGAACTTCATTATCCTTAATTTATGGACATGAGTTTATTTATGTAGAGATTTCTGCAACAAGGCCACTTTTTGCATTTGCGGAAATAGAGAGAAATTTGGATTGCTTTGGAGGGAATTGGAAAGACTACGAGCAATAATCCGAGATCAATTACTTACAGTGCCAATATTTATAATAATGCACATATTTTAATGCTAGTTTAGGCATATAATTTCCCATTAAGGTTGTAAATAAAAACAGAATTAATGGTAGTAAAAGTGTGATTTTTTTTGTTTGTTAAAATAACTTTTATTTCAAAAAATTGATCGATAAATTGTAATTATGATCAAAAATTAGAAAGTAAATAAA
Source organism: Caerostris darwini (assembly GCA_021605075.1). Classification (NCBI taxonomy): domain Eukaryota; kingdom Metazoa; phylum Arthropoda; class Arachnida; order Araneae; family Araneidae; genus Caerostris; species Caerostris darwini. The sequence continues at coordinate 50,353 of BPLQ01001169.1, forward strand.
AAAAATAAATTATTTAACGAGCATAAAATAGTTAATGAAATAAAAAAGGAAAAGGATTTATCATATAATTTAATTGGAACAAGAGAATAAATAATTCGCTTCATTAAATTTTATGCGACGTTGGGTACATTATACCTATTCTAATAACAATATAACTTTGTATAAAATATAAGTCGAAACCTCTAAATTATTCTAAATATTATCTTTGAGACCGTTCAGCGCTCAAAATATCAATTATTAAACAAAGATTTAAATAAAAACATAATTACTTGTATCTTATTACAAAGGATACTCTCGCTTTTATTATTTATGTAACAAAACTATAGACGAATTTTAAGAATATATTGTAAACTAATATTGTAGATTAGATTTTACTATTAGATTGTAACATAGACTAAATTTATCGAGAGATCTACTAGGAGAAATGTTACATGCGCACTAATTTTTTTTCAACTTCAAAAATATAAGATTTCTAATTCAATATACTGAACTAAACTAATTAAATAAGCTGATTTAGATTTAGTTTTTTTCTAAACTTCATATTAAAAAATATTTTTTTAGAAAAGATTTGTTGTTAGAAAAGTTTAATCATAATGAATATGTTGATTAGTTCAATAAAAAATATTTATATTTATATGAAGATTGTTTAAATTCTTTCAAGAAAGATAGATAAAACAAATATGGTTTTGAATATATAAATATTTTCCTACTTAAATATTGATAACGTTTTCTTATTTGCATTTCTGAAATGATTGCTATCATAAAAATATGCGTAAAAAAAGTTGTGCTGATTCATCTGTAAAATATTTTCTGGGTTAAAAATAACACTTTTCTAGAAGAAATTTATTTTATCCAATATTTCTTAATTTATAACAAACAAAAAATATTTGTCGTTAATCAGTTTTAATTAGCATTCTTTATATTAAGTTTTGTTAATACAAAAATTTAATATAATTGCTGAATTAGAATTTAGAAAAAAATATGTGTAAAGTATAATATATGCGATATTCATTATAGTATATCATAGAAACTTATTACATCTTTAAGCGATTAGAGAACTTTCATTTTCAAAATATTCACGTAATGTGTATCTATAATTTAATCAAATAAACGCAATTAAAAATAAAAAAATATAAAAATAGCCAAAGTCATTAAATATATAAACAGTTACTAACAAGCAATAGAAACGTTCAGTAACAATGCTTTAAATTTTAAATATGCTAAACTTATGTGGAATTAAAAATTAACACAAACGCGAGAGTAATAATTTAATTTAATAGGAATTAAATTGAACTTAATTCTAGGTGATATGCTAAACAACTTATCAAAAAATTAAATTTTTTAACCAGCGTTAACTTTAATTTGTAATATCCAATTCTTGCTTTCCGAAAAGTTGATTCCCCTGGCTTTAAACTCCACCTAGCTCCAAGGTTGTGAAGAACTGTTAAAATAACCGCGGAAATCAACTGCTAAAAAAACTTCTCACATCCGAATGATTTAATCAATAAAACGGCGAGTCAGTAAGGTACTGTTAAATAACTATTGATTGGTTTGGTTTGTCTCTCTATGGTCATTTTGTTCACACTTTAGGCTAATTAGACAGACACCTACAGTTTAATGTGGATTTCGAACCACTCATAAACATCTATGCTATCGCTAGGGTTCGAGCCTGAAACCTGGGATACCAAAGGCGAGAGAGCAAACCAATTGGCCACCAGGCCGCTTTAATTATAGGAGAACTATAGTTATTTAATAGGAGACATTTTTATATCGGAAGACAATCGGTTAAATGAATAATTGTCTTTATCTAAACAGAGTTCCTTAATATTTGAACTTGAAGCACCAATTGCCAGAGCGCTTAGTCAATTGGCCATCAGGCCGCTAAATAATTATTGAAATCAATTGATAGAGAGCCTTCCCTATCGATAGAGTTCAACTTAAATACGTTGACAAAAAAAAAAGTAGTCGACTCCCAACACCATTTAGTGTCAACGACGAGTAGTACTACTAAACTTAACAGTTAGTTTTTCGCTAATTCGCTTTTGAATGTTAATTCTCGTCAACATAACACAATTAAATTAACAGTTACGTTAATATTCGCACAAATATGGTAACAGTAGAAATTCACAACCTAAATATGTAAGTATGCCGGTCTCTTATATTTTCGTAAATTGGACAAATCCAGGAATTATTTCGATCCTTTAATCATTAATACAATTCTAACATTTCATGAATGGAGATTAGAATAATAATCCTCCTCATTTTCAACTTCCTGTCCTCATTCCATTTGAAACAGCTCTTCATACAGCTCAGTTAAGATTTTAATTAATTACAATTATTAAAGACAGTTAATATATCTGTTATTAATCGAAGTCGAATGGTTGCAGAATAAATTCGTATTTGAAACAAAGAGAGCGTAATAAGTTCTCAAGGCAGTAATATTTATCGTGTCGTGTTGATGCCCTAATCTAACTAATCACATTTGTTCGTATTAATTCGTTTAAGTAATTGAGGGATGCATAATTTCGAATTTATAAATTCCAAACTTGTAGGTAGGAACGTATTATGTGTGAAATAAAAGCAAGTCAAAAAAGAAATAGTCAGATATTAAAACATAGTTTTTTTTAGAAAATATTATTTTGAACTTTTTCAAGGATGATAGTTAAAAGTTTTTAACAACATAGCATTATTATGTTCTGTCTCATAGAAAACACAAACACAATAATACATTAATTCATTTAAATTTCCTATGTTAAATTTTCTGGGAACACAAATGAAGATCAAAACACATTAGAAAATATTTTAAGATATTATAACATTTTAATACTTTATTTATTATGTCTGTTCAAAAATTGTGTGATTTAAAAAAAAAATTGCCTTATTTTATGAATTAAATT
>BPLQ01001170.1:0-60484 GCA_021605075.1 Caerostris darwini
ATAGTTCTTTTCACTTAGAGTTTTAGTTTACTTTGGATTACAAGTCACATTTTATACATAAAAGAACTATAAATTATAGAAAGCATGATTATTTTGGAAAATAACAGTCTTCTTTTAGTTTAAAAAAAGACTCTTATTTTCCAAAACGTGGTGTTTCCAAAAGGTTTTATATGCTATAATAACAATTTCAATATATTATCATAATAATAGAGGATCATGAAAAGATATTATCATAACATTGTTATAATAAAATTGTTCTGATATATGAAACATTTTACAGAAATAATTGTTTTCGTGTTGACTAACATATTATTTGTGGATAAAATATCTAAATCCTTGACAAATTCAGATGTTTAAATATCTAAATATCTGACATACATAAGATAGTTTGTGAATTAAATATTTAGTTTATTATTTATAAAATTCATTCTATTGAGTTTTATTATTTCTAAAATGCATTATTTAATTTAAAGGTGCAGAAAATGAACTTCAAAGCAGTTTTTATTTTCTTGCTTAAAACATGTATGCATTTGCATGCATATTTTAAGCAAGAAATTTTTTTTGCATGCATTTTCATTAGAAATTCTCATATTTCTTTACTAATTTACTTTATTTTACTTCAATTTACTTTAATTTAATTCTCATATGTATTTAATTTACTTTATTTTATGTAAAATTAAATAAAAATTAATATTAACTTGAGCATTTGCAATAATCAATGAATTTTTTTTTCAAAACACAGCTATGGAAGACAGCCTAGTGAATTTGATTTACGAACAACGCTGCGACTTTATTCGGAACCGTTTTTCATATCTTGCAACACCTTCCAAAGAAGAAGAAAATAATCCATGCAGTATTCGGTGCCAACAACTTCGATCCGAGACATGTATCAGCGGCGATTCTCCACAGACACAAAACAAGACGCAAAAGCACTAATGTCGCTGCAAACATCGCGAGAAATGTTTCCGGAAAAAAAGAAATATTTCCTCCTTACGATTTTCTTTCGCTCAGTGTGACAGTTACGAAAGCGAAAAACTCTTTGAGGTCTCGCCTACCAAACGCACGCGCAAAATATAAATGTCTGAATAAATAAGATGCAGAAAGATTGCTTTGACAGTCAGCGATAGTTATTTAGGGTTGCTAAATAAATATAAATTGTTCTTGTCACTGAATGAAACAGATTTTGGCGATTTCCAACTCGTGGTAGGTTACAAAATTGTTTGCCGGCAATGCTTAATGTAAATTTGTAAAATTTGAATTCTATGGAATAAAATGAACAGTTTAAATGTTATTCTAATTCATAGTTCTTTTCATTTAGAGTTTTAGTTTACTTTGGATTACAAGTCATATTTTATACATAAAAGAACTATAAACTATAGAAAGAATGATTATTTTGGAAAATTAGAGTCTTTTTTTAGTTTAAAAAAAGACTCTTATTTTCCAAAACATGATGTTTCCAAATGGTTTTATATTCTAAAATAATAATTTCAATATATTATCATAATAATAGAGGATCATGAAACGATATTGCCATAATATTGTTATAATAAAGTCCATGACAAATTTAGATATTTAAATATCTAAACTGACACACAAAAGATAGTTTGTGAATTAAATATCCGAATTTTATTATTTCTAACATACACTGTTTAATTTAAAGGTGTAAAAAATGAACTTCAAAGCAGTTTTTTTTTCTTGCTTAAAACACTTTTTTTGCACGCATTTTCATTAGATATTCTCATATTTCCTTACTAATTTACTTTAATTTAATTCTCATATTTATTTAATTTACTTTATTTTACTTACTTTACTTTATTTTATTTAAAATTAAATAAAAAAATAATATTAACTTGAGCATTTGCAAACATCAATGCAACTTTTTTTTTCAAAACACAGCTACGGAAGACAGCCTAGTGAATTTTATTTAAGAACAACGCTGCGACTGTATTCGGAACTGTTTTTCATATCTTGGAGCACCTTTTTCAAAGAAGAAGAAAATTATCCATGCAGTATTTGCTACCAACAACTCCGATCCATGACAGACATCTCGACAGACACAAGCAACACGCAAAAGCACTAATGTCGCTGCAAACATCACGAGAAATGTTTCCGGAAAAAAAAAAGATATCTCCTTCTTACGATTTTCTTCTGCTCAGTATGACAGCTACGAAGTTACGCCAGAAACGGCGAAAAACTCTTTGAGGTCTCGCCTACCAAATGCATGTGCAAAATATAAATGTCTGAATAAATAAGGTGCAGAAAGATTGCTTTGATAGGCAGCGTCTCAGAAAGATAGTTATTTGGGGTTGCTAAATAAATATAAATTGTCTTGTCACAGAGTAAAAAAGATTTTGAAGATTTCGAACTCGTGGTAGGTTACAAAATTGAGTGGCAGCAACGCTTAATGTAAATTACTGAAATTGGAATTCTATGGAATAAAAACAACAGTTTAAATGGTATGCAAATTTATAGTTCTTTTCATTGTGGGTTTTAGTTTATTTTGGATTATAATTCACATTTTTTATACAAAAGTATAAACTAAAAAAAAAAAACACTTAATTTCCAAAATGTAGTTTTTCTAAAAGGTTTTATATTTTATCATAATAATTTTTATATATTACTATAATAATAGAGGATATACGATATTATCATTATATTATTATAATGAAAGTCTTCAGACATATCAAACATTTTACAAAACGAATTGTTTCCATGCTAACTTTTCTTATACTTATTTTTTAAAGAAGGAACCATATGTTTTTGCTTCCATACAACTTTAAAAATATTATATATAGGCTGTTTAAGCACACATTAAAATAAAATGATTTTTTAAATTATTTCTTTTATGTAGTAACACCAACAAAGAATTAAAATGAAACATGCAAAATCGATTATTATTTCATTTACCTCCGATATAATATACATATATGAAGCATTAATTGACATTAAACAACATTTTTGAATGTATTTTTATATTCAAGTCCTGAATTTGTATTAAAAATTGTCCCATTTTTGAAATACTTCGTTTGCTCTCGTATAAAACGAATTGTTTAAGTACAATTATTATATTAGCCATTCTATTCGTAATTATTAAAACAATATGGTTATTCGTTTAGCTTCATGATTATTCTAAATCTAGTCATATGAGACCAAACATTTTCTTCTCGTTTATATAAGACATAAAAGCTTAAAAATACACATAATTTCAGCTCGGGTTTTATTAAAGAATATAATTAAATTGGAATTATGGCCTGGAATATTAAATGCACTTAAGAAGACATCATAGCTCTACTTATTAAATTAGATCTCGTCCTCATAGCTCTAATCACCAATATGCATTGCCCTTCAAAGGTTTAGGTAACAAAAAGTCTTGCATTCAGTATGAAAACACCCTAGGCAACACAGTACTCTGGTCTGTGCCTTTGTCTTGATCTGCGAAAATATGTCAGTGATTTGATTTGCATGGAATACGAGGATAAGGGTTGAGAGGGTGAAATATGGATAGAAAGTAAAGAATAAATGTTGTAGTTATTGCACCAGAGCAATGCTATTTAGTTAATGTACGCTCAGTGTGCCAATGCTAACTAAGTATTCTACATAAATCTTGAACCTCAAGTCACTGAAGTTTCCTGGCAAACTTCCTTCTAATTCCGTTTGTGGCAATGGGTTCCTTCGACCCTAGGATCTGTAAGCTAATATTGATGCTGTCTAATGTTGATGTTGTTGAACCACTAATGCTGTCCGAAAATGACTTTTTAAACTAAAACACACTACTAACATACATACGCACTCTAATATTGCTAACCTGCTCTACTCTCTCTCTCTCTCTTCTACAAATATATACTCTCTTATTAATTCAATTCTGAAAACATTTTTCAGTTTTCAATCTTAGATTTTGACTTTACATTAAATAAAAGTTAATTGTTTATATTAATTAAAAGTAAATTGATTAAATAATGATTGGTTTTATGAAATAAAAAGAATTTATTAAGTATTTATTTGATCTCCTTTGAATGCGATTGTGGAAAACATATTAAAATTTGTGTGAAAGCAACATGACTATAGGAATGACACTTATTGTGGCATTTTTTAAAGTAAACAAATAAATGAGGTGTCCGCTATGCCACAGTTGGAAAGCTCCACATGACTGGCGTAGTTCACTGCAAGAAATATTGGCTGAATCAAAATATGTATTTAAAATGGTTTCGTACTGGAGAGGGCTTCATATGTTGTTCAACAAAAAAAAATAATAATTCAGTGTTTCTATTGAACAAAAATATTCTTGAATAATCAGAAATATTTTCGAACTATTCATAAAATTAACTCTAAACATTGTAAGTGATAAAGAAAAATTGTTGTTTTTACAACAGGAGAAATTGAAAGTATTTTTCTCCATAAACAAGATTTTACTAGTTCTTGTGAATTTTTTTAGATAGGTTTTCAGTTGTAAAATCGGAAAAAAAGTACGCTTTTCTTTGAACATCACTAAAATAAAATAATGTAACATGAGCATTTTACATTTTTAATTTTTGAACATTTGCTATTGAGTCTAGGTAAATAACGCAGCATTTTTAAATCGATAGTATTAGAAATAATATTGTAAATCATATATTTCTACACTCTTTGCTTACAAACACTGATCCATTAAGTTACATACATGCATTATTTATGAAAATGGAAGTCTTTTCTTTGCTCCCTGTGATCTGATAAAAATCTTAACATGCAGAAATACCACTGCATCATTCTTGTTTGGGATTACACCACTGCCTCTAAAATAAATAATCCCACTCAAAACATGGGAGCACAGACATTTTAAAAGCATAATCAGGTGCCCTCAACAAAGGCCTGTTCTTGTTTCAGTTTATGAACAGGCACCTCCGGCACAAAGGGGGAAGACAATGGACCATTGACAAGCATCCGACAGCACGGAATGGGATTCTTTCAGGAAGCAGCGGGTAATAAGGGGAAATGAAGGAACAGACGATAATCCTCCACCCCTGTGTTCGCGCGTGCACTCTTTTGCATTCGATAAATGGATCGTCACGTGTACCTTTATTTAAATGGTGTCATAAAAGAAGTGACATTATTCTCCCTCCAGAGACTCGACCGAGGCTCTCGAGGATGGATTCCTTTATAGGCAGCGAATGGCAAGTCATCGATTTGGTTGGGGGGAAATCGGATGCTTGTGAAAAGTGATAATTATTTTCTTAAATGTAAACAGGTGCAATATTGGTGCTGGAAACAGGTTTCACTTTTCCATTGAGTAGAAGTGAAGCAATTGTTGAACTTTTACTTTCCGGCGATGTGCCGAAAACAGGAATTAAGGTTTTAGTTTGCTCTCGTATTCTGGTGTGTTTTTGAAGCTGAATTATTTTTATTTTTTATATGTAGAAATGAGTCTTGTAGCGACATATTTTAAAGACTAGACAGCTGGTAAGCATGGGACATATGCGTGAGAAGATATTTTATGATTTTCCAATGAGTTAATGAGGCTTTTAATGAATATACTTTTCGTCAAAGTATAGTTAAAAGAAAATATGGTAATCCTATATTAAGAATTTTTTCACTTTAAACTGTGCAATTTCCTTATTTATTTGCAATGTTTTTTTTTGAAGTTCTTATACTTTAACACTCAATCCACGAATTCTGTTAATTTGTTACCAAATATAGCACGGAACATCACTGTGGTTTATTTCAATACTCGATAGATTTCCAAAATGAAGTTCCCTAAAAATTGCAGAAAAATATTTTTATATATTTCATTATTAATGAATTGTTTCTAATGTGCAAATAAGTTTCCAAGAGACTTATTATAAGGATTATACAGACTGGTAAACATCGGTTAGATGTGTGAGATAGCTTTTTATTGATTCTGCAATAGAACATCCCATTTTTATTGAATTTATTTTTCGTCGAATGCCGGTTAAAAGAAAAATGTGTTAATCCCACTTTAATAATTGTTTTCCTTCATACTGTGAAATTTCCTTATGTAGTTGCACTAATTTTCCGTTCATGTACTTTAATACTCAATGCATAAAAAAAACAATGTAATTTGCTGACAAATTTAACACGACACATCACGATGGTTTATTACCATACTCCATAATTTTCTAAAGTAATTTCCCTAAAAATTTCCTTTATTTATTCCATTATGTCCTAAAATTATTTTAGGACATAATGGAATAAATAAATGGAATATGGGATATATATTATATGTTTCATAATGAATGCAACTTATTTTAAGGACTAGACAAGTGGTTAGCATCAGTCATATGCGTGCAATCCGATTTTTCTGGTTTTCCACTGTTTTTTATTGAATATAAGTTTTGCCAAAAGCTGGTTAAAAAAATATAGTAATCCTACGGTAAATGTTTCACTTTATATTGTGAAATTTCCTTATCTGTTTGCGTTTTTTTTAGTTCTTATACTTTAACACTTAATCCACAAAATCTGCTAACTTGTTACCAAATATAGCACGGAACATTATTATTCATTTCCATACTCAATAAAGTTTCGTATAAAATTCCTTAAAATTATTTTTATATGTTTCATTATTAATGAAATATTGTTTTTGAGTTTCATAACGACTTCCTTTAAGGATTAGACCGGTTGGTGAGCATCGGTTAGATGTGTAAGATAGCCTTTTTCTGATTCTACGATAATTTAGCACTGATTATTATTGAATTTATTTTTCATCAAAGGCCGATTAAATAAAAAAGTATAGTTACTCTGCTGTAAGAATTGTTTCACTTTATACTGTGCAATTTTCTTATGTATTTGCAATTTCCTTTTTGTATTTTCTGTTTCTCGTACCTTAAAACTCAATCCACAGAATTAGTTAATTTGTTAGCCAATTTAACAAGAAGCATTACAATGGTTCTTTTATACATAAATAATTTTCCATAATAAATTTTCCAACCTATGGTTCATATTAAATTTTTCAAAATATTGCCCATATTAAATTTGGCGCCATATGGTTCGACATTACTATTAGGATAATTTAGCCTGCTGAAAAATAAATGTCATATATAACGGATGAAAATCGTATAGAGCCTGGAAAATTGCCTCCATTTATTGTCTGGAGAATTGGCAAGCGGTCAAGTTAAACGAATTTAAACGCAGAACTGTAATAGAGCACAGAAAATAATTTCGAATTGGTTTTTTTGAGCCGTTCTTATTCTGAGATAGTTCTCGCATATTTGCTCTTAATTTTAATTAATTTTGTGACAACCTTCTAGAAAATAGAAGAAAGAGAAATTTCTGTCAAAATTATTTTTCGCTGCTTATGTCTAACTAATACCTCTAACAAATAATCAATTCTTCCATTTTCCTGGTTAGAAACGAAATATTACATTTCAACTAACTAATTTCCGTTGCTTCATAGTCAACTCATCAATAGCTAAGAATATAAATTAGAAAAACAATATAATGTAGAAAAATATAGATAATATAGAAAAATAATTATCAATAACGATTGTTCCAAAGGCTGAAATCAGTTGCAATAGATACAGCTCTATAAATAATAAGCAATAAATCATGTATTTTCAATAACCATAAGAGAAAAATTGCTTTCTGTAGTTCATTTTTGAATTATTACGCATTTTTATAATTTCCGCAACAAATTTAATGTTTGATTAGTTTACTTTTAAAAATGCATTTTATCTACTCTAAAAGAATTATATTTATTTTTTAAAACATTTCCTTCTATTATTTTTCTCAAAGAATGTTATTCGCAAGTAATGCATTCGATTTAATGAAAATTTTCTATGATTTGTGTAAATAAATAGTTTTTAGAGATTTTTCAGCTTTGTTTAGGATTCTTTTTTCTGAGAATTATATGGAATACCATAATTCTCACATTTTAAATAATTATTTTAGTATAAGTAGGGTGATTTAAAAAATAATATGCAGTACAAAATTATTAATTAACTAATAAATGAAGCGATTTCGTATATAATGACGTATAAAAGAAAAAAACTCTATTTAAGCCATGCAATTAATCACAATTCTTCTGTAAGTTGATACATTAAGATTTTGTTTTAAGCATGCTACTAGTTTAAACTTTAGATATCTCTAAGTAGAGAAACTGCATAACCGCTCTCTCTCTCTCTCTATATATATATATTAAGCAAATAATGGGTTATAATTTATTGTTCTGTGAACTATGAAGGAAATAATAAATTAGTATAAAAAAAAATTGTAGAAAAGCCTGTTTTCAAAATAACTCAATTAAAATAATAAAATGAAATTTAAAATCTTGTTCAAGTTCTAATGATTGAAAAATAATTTTGCAATGCAATTTTCAATTATTGCAATTAATTTAAAAATGTGATTTTCATTAAAATAGTAAATTATCATAAATTTGACTATACTTTCTCAAAAAATAACTAAAGTATGAAATTAAGACTTATATATAGTTTGCAATTCTCGAATTTTAATGGGTCGATGGGGGTTTTGTAGTATATTGGGCGAAATATTTTAAAACAAGAAAATAAAACTGTTAGAAAAAAATGCTTCCCTGATGTCTCGTGGACGTTAATTGTCGTTTAACGGAGCTTAAGCAAGATGAAAACAACTTCTTTAAAGGGATCATAAAAAGATTAGAGGAAATAGCACTCTTCATAATATGACAGGGATTTAACTTTTCCTCCAAAACATCGCCGCTGGAAAAAAAAAATAATAATTATAAATAAATAAATAAAATAAAGTTGATTCTCAATCGGAAATGTTACAGATTATTGATGTCAACAAAGGAAAAAAAAGACCATTATTTTCTTTAATGCAATATTTTTCCCAAAAGAGATTTCACTTTTTCCTCAAATCTATAGTATGTGGAATATTTGCGTTAAAATGATGAATCTTTAATAAGAAAAGAATGCATTTTTTAAATTAAATTAACAACATTTTCTTTATCTGTCACTTTTTTATTAATTCCATGAAATTCTGAAATTAAAATTCAACTTTATTATATTTAAAAAATCTGAAGTTCTTTGTTTAAAAATTTCCCTTCTACTTAGTGTAATTCCCCCTGTTCCCATGTTTGACTTAAAATATTTTAAATTATTATGATTTTTTTTGCCATTTTTAATCAAGTTTAATATTCACACTTTTTTTTTTAACAAAGTGAAACTTGACTATGTGCCAAGTATTTGTATTTTTATATGATTTTGTCTATGTTTCTATATATTGCAAAAAAATATTCTCGTGCACTTTGATATTCAGAAATGATTCACCTTTGAGATTTAAAGAAGATTTTTTTTCCGGGATCTCAAATTGAACGGAATTATAAGACGTAGTATAGATTATAGTATACAAAATAATAAATATTTTTTTAAGAAAGGATATTAGAAACTTTAGAATAACAATTATTTTGTGTTGAAATATTTTTAATTATGTTTTAGTATTTATCTATTCAATAATACTGTTGTAAAATGTAAATCGTAATACTACAAAATATTTTTATCCTATTTCCCCTAGCACGATAATTTGTTTAAAATTAATTTTCTAATGAACTCTCCATAAACACAATCGGTTTGACTTAACCATTAAAAATTTATAGAGGCGTTCCATTTACTGTATTGCTTTTAAACAATTATTCAAATAAATTTGTTAGGATACAAAAAAAAAGGCATACATTTTATTTTATTGATTCAAATTTTTATGGCTTTTATTTTAAATTTTAAATCTCTAATTTGAAAAAAAAGAAAAAGAAATTTATTTCTGAAAAATTTGGCTTTTAAGTTAAAAAAATTATGTAATATGTTTCTGGTAATTATGCAATATGTAAAAGAAAGTAATGAAATATTTAATTTATCTGTAAATTTTTCATCAAACTAGTTTTTCACTAATGATGTTACGATAATATAATAAAAATATTTATAACATTTAAAAGTAATTGTATAAAAAAAATTTAAAATATACTGCTACTAACTAATATGTTTAAATTATGAAAGACATTAATTTTCGATCCATTTTGCAAAGCAAATATCTTTTCATGTTAACCTTTTATATGTTTATTATATTTAAAAAATATATGCTGCGTTTAAATATTATAAATATCTATAATTTTTTATATTGTACTATAATACTCAAGATACAAAACCTCTTAATTTGTTGGCAAACAAATCAAGAGGTTGGCCTATAAATCAATCAAAATCAATAAATTTTCTATCTATAAATTCCTATAATAAGTTTGTAAATCCTTGTTTTATTAAGTTTTCAACAAACTGTACGTATTAAATTTGTCGTAATATGGTTCAACATTAATATGATGACAATTAAACCTCCAAAAAATATATGTCCAGCATAATGGAGGAAAGACATATATAGGTTGAACCGCGTGGATAAGTGGTGAGCCGTGAATTCAGACCAATTTCAACATAGAAATATATGATTATATATACATGCGCGTGTGTGTGTATTACACATACTTATTTATTATATACACGTAATAATAGGAAACACAACATAATTTAACATATATACATACATATATATATATGTTATATTATGTTGGGATTCAGTACAGTGTTAAAAATGATAAATATAATAGTTAAAACACGATGTTTTGTGGTGGGATTAAATGGATTAATTATTTGAATTTTTTTATTTCTGAAACATATAATTTTATTTAAAGAATAAAACCTATAAAGATAAAATCTTTATAGGTTTTTTTTTTATTTTTATGTTTATTTTCTATTATTTTTAGCTGTTATTATTATTATTATTATTATTATTGCTTAAAACACTTTTTTTTTCTCTGATAAAAGCTTGCATTTTCATTAGAAATCTCACATAGAATTACAAAGTTACAAATGAAAGTCATATAGAATTACAAATGAGAAAATAAATCTTATTAACTTGAGTATTTGCATTAATCACTTCACTTTTTTCGTTTCAAAAAATACAGCAATGGAAGACAGCCAAGTGAATTTGATTTACACAAACGCTGCGACTTTATTTGGAACCGTTTTTCATATCTTGGAGCACCTTTTTCAAAGAAGAAGAAAATTATCCATGCAGTATTTGCTGCCAACAACTCCGATCCGTGACAGATATCAGCAGCGACGATTCTCGACAGACACAAACAACACGCAAAAGCACTAATGTCGCTGCAAACATCGCAAGAAATGTTTTCCGAAAAAAAAGAAATGTTTCCTTCTTACGATTTTCTTTCGTTCGGTGTGACAGTTACGAAGTTACTGGAAAGACGGCGAAAATTCTTTGATGTCTCGCCGACCAATACACGTGCAAAATATAAACTTCTGAATAAATAAGATACAGAAAGATTGCTTTGACAGTCAGCGTCTCAGAAAGATAATTATTTAGGGATGATAAATAAATATAAATTGTCTTGTCACTGAGCAAAAACGATTTTGGAGATTTCTACGCCGTAGTCAGATACTAAATCGTGTGTCATCAATGCTTAATGTAAATTGCAAAAAACAGAATTATATGGAAAAACAGCTGTTTAAATGCTATGCTTTTGCTCTTTTCATTATGTGTTTTAGTTTATTTTCGATTTCAAGTCATATTTTGTACACAAAAGAATAAACTAAAAATAATTATTATTTTACAAAATATAATATTTCTAAAATGTTTTATATTCTATCATAATAATTTTCATACATCATCATAATAATAAAGGATCCTGATGTGATATTATCAGAATGTTGTTATAATGATTTTCTTCAGATATATTAAAAATTTTATAAAACGAATTTTTTTCATGTTAACTTTTTTATACATATTTTTTTAAAGAAGGATCTATGTTATATATTTTTGTTTCCATACAATTTTAAAAATATTAAATATAGGCTATTTAAACACATATTAAAACAAGATTAATTTTAACTTTATTTTTTAAGTAGTAATCCCAACAAAAAATAAACTGACGAATCCAAAATTGCCTTAATTAACATTAAGACACATTTTTGTATGTATTTTTTATATTCAATTCGTGAATTTAAATCAGAAATTGTTAATTACATAGCATTTGGTTATATATATAACGTATTTTTTGACACAGTTATTATATTATCCATTATATCTGTAATTATCAAAAACATTTGGCTATTCGTATAGAAGATTCGTGATTATTGTAAATCAATTCATATGTGTGCAAAAATTTTCTTCGCTTTTATGTACGAAATATATGTTTAAAGGAAAAAAAAAAGAATTGCATAATTTCATATCTAGTTATATTAAAGAATATATTCTAATTGGAGTTATGTTCTTGAATATTAAATGCACTTAAGAAACAATTAGAGATCATAGCTCTACTTATTAAATTAGAGCCTCATAATATTAACCTTCAAAAGTTAAGGTAAAAAAAAGCATCAGACATTGAAATATCGAAAGCAACACAGTACTCTGGTATGTGCCGTTGTTTTAATCTGTGAAGTGATTTGCAAGGGATATGAAGAGAAGAGTTGAGAGGATGAAATAAAGATAGAAAGGTATGTATAAATGGTTTATTTATTACACCAAAGCAATGCTACAACGTTAATGTATGCACAGTTGACCTATGGTAACATAAAGTTTACATAAAGTTTAAATGTAAAGTATACATAGTTTCACTGTAAGTCACTGTAAGTTTCACTGCGGTTTCCATTAAAAGTTAAGTCGATGGACGTGTTCCCAATGGTATTGGGTCCGTTGGGCAAGTTGGGTTCCATCGAACCCAGGATCTGTAAGTTCTGGATCCCCAGGATCTGTAAGTTCAGGATGACTAATGTAAGCTAATATTTATGTTGTCTAATGTAAACTAATGTTTATGTTGTCTAATGTAAACTAATGCTTATGTTGTATAAGGTAAACTAACGTTGATGTTGTCGGGCCACTAATGTTAGCTGAAAATTATATTAATTATGGTACTGTTCTCAACTGTAATGGGTCTGTTCGGGACAATGGGTTCCTTTGAATCCAGAACCTGTAAGCAAATGCTAATGTTGTCTAATTTAAACTATTATAATGCTGTGCAATTTTGTTGTCCAATGTAAACTAATGTTGATGTTGTAGAACAACTAATGTTGCCTGGAAAACACTTTTAAAAGGTTTGGATTCATTTTGAGTCCTTCTACATCCTGCAATACGCTTTCCTGAATTCTGTTTCAACTTTCGTAGCATTTAAACAGTCAACATAAAATTTTATCAATAAATGCTAATTTTTGAATGGGACGAATTCCTAATGAAAATCAATATGTCGATGCAATAAGTGTCTCCTAAAGAAAGCAGTATACTGATGAATAATATGCCCCTAATGAAAACGGTATGCTGATGCTCTAAGAAATTCTTCAGTATGCCGATGCTATAAGTAGATCTTATTGGAATCAGTATATTGATGCTACTAAGTATAAGGAGCTCACATTGGAAACCGTATGCTGACTCTAAGTAGCTCTTAAAGAAAAAGTACGTTGAAGCTACAATAACTTGTAATGAAGATGGTATGTTGATGCCATAAGGAACTACTAATGAATATATGCTGATGATATAAGGAACTACTAATGAACGTATGCTGATGTTATAAGTCGCTCCTAAAGAAAACTGAGTGCTGACTTGATCCTAACGGATGCACTTTGAAAGCCGAAACTTAATGTGAGTTAATGAGCTCCTAATGGAAATCAATATATTGAAATATCAAAATGTTTATCTCCTAATGAAAACACTATGCCGACTTGAACCTAACAGATAACATTGCTCGATTTCACCAAACAAGGCTAATGTAAACATTCCTTGAAAGTAAGGTAAATAATTATTGAACTGACTAGTTCGATGCCTAAAATTTAATCCTGTCAACCATCTTACCCAAAAGGGGAGCCCATTATGGAATGTTACATGCCATGTTGATGTTCTCCCTGGTTTTAAAATGAACTGGAACAAAGATTATACCATGATGTGTGGATGTGTGATGGTTGATATGTTTTGTCCAATAACTGATGTTTTGTCCAATAAATTTTGCCAGCATTCAATGACGTGACCAAGGAATATATTTCTGTTAGGATCATGTAGATTTCTTATTAACGCCATTTTATTAATTTAATTTTTGAATGTTTTATATTTCCGTGAAATTGGACTATTAGAAAAATATGTAATTTCTAATTTTAAATAAGGAAGAATATTAAAGTAATGTACAATATAATCAATAATTGCGTAACCAATAGTTACTTAAAATTGAATGCTTTATTGATTTATTTTTTGTATAAGTTGGAGTTAAAAACAATTGTATTATTTTTTTTATGTTATTTCATAGCAAATAATCTCTTTGAATATAAAAAAATTAAAAATTGAGGCAAACAATGCAAACTTTACATTGTAAGAAAAAAAAAATGAACTGATGAATAAAGAAATAAAATAAAACGAAAAAAAGAGTTATAATAAAGGTAGCATAGAAAGCTAATATACTAAAAAATTGTAGAAGAAATTAGAGCATAAATCTAAATAAAAAAGAAACAAATATATCACAATGGTACTGATCTTAGAGATTTCAACAATGATAATTAAGAACCCACCAAAAGTTATAAATAGACGACTTCAATTCCACAACTGCCTCGAGAGAAACCTCGAGAGATGATTATTTAGACGCCGGAGATTTTGTAAAAGAAGCCACATTAATTATTTCTTAAATTTTCATAGTGGGAAGACAATTGGATAATTTTACATTTTAATGTTTACGAGAATTCAAACTTCTTTTAAAAATGAAGTTCTTTTTTTTCATCTCATGGACAGATCATGGTTTTTAGTAAACCAGTGGTGTTTGGAATTACCTTCTTCCAATTGAACTGGAAGATTAAAAGTACTCTTACTCTTTACATCATCTGAGACAGTCATTCTCAAACTTTTGGAAATCATCGATTGTTTAAAATCCAACAAATAATTTAAGCCGCACTATACATAAACTTCTGACACGTATTTTATAATAGTTAAGTCAAATATTTTACGATTGAAATTGCGTAAAAAATAGAATGAACATCATCTTAAGAATATTTATTCGTGTATTTATGAGAAACACGAACCTGAAGTGTCATAAGGATTTCTTCATTGTTTGGGCATCTATTTGAAAGGCAAACTCTCTTTTCCTTGTCAATACACTGAATACTTGAACACTGAACACCCTCTCTTGTTTTCACTTAATTGTGGTGAGGATAGAAAACTTTACTTCACTTAACATGAAGTGTAAAATTGTAGTGAAATGTTCAATTTTATTTTAAATATTGACACTTAGTCTTATTTTATAGCCAAATTAAATATAATAATTATACATTATATTTTATATTATAAGCCAAATAGTTTCAAAAGACAATTCCTTACTTTTAAACCTCAATCCAAGACCAGTGGATATAATTATTAGTTCTTCAGATAATGTTAGAGAATCACCTGCACAAACTACTACTTACACACGGTGGAATCTAAGAGGCTGCAAATGGGAATTTTTTCATATTAAAATTCCTAAATCCGGCTCCTAGTTTCTCGGAAACATTCTTTGGCGCATGATCGCTGATTGGCACAATTTTATGTGAATAAAAGAAGAAAAAAAGCAATTCTAAAAGTTAGTTGTTTGTAATGAAAACTGTATTTAAACGTTAAAACTTTGGCATATCTTATAAAATAATAATTGTCTTTAACAAGAGAGATACTAACTATAATTAATTTTATATCTAGACGCATATTTTCTGGAATACGACAGGACGCACTAGAAAATGTTCTATGGCCCAGTAGTGCCCTCTGACGCACCCTGTTAGAATCACTGACTTAAGAGAACTGTAACTCATTCCCAGAAATTCCAATGTATCCATGCAAATGCTAAAAACTTATATTGATTACATTTCTTCTATTAAAAATGTTAATAACGGATAAATTTCAGTAGCCTATTCATCTTGGTTGTAATTTTATGAAGGGGAAAAAAGTAAGAAAATCCACTAGTAGACTAGTAGCAAATGAGATATTGAGAAGAAATCGACCCTTTTCTCCAACCATTTGGCAGCAAATTATAAATTATCCTCATAATCAATACATTGGTCACGGATACGTAATAGTTGAGTACAAGCTGCTTTCAAATGCAACATGTCAGAATGAAATTTCTTTACATTTATTTTTTATAATTTTCCTTTGAATTTAAGATGAGATGATATATAATTTTAAAATTTCATATAAATCATTTTTTATTTAATTATTATTATTTTTTGCTCAAAATATTGCTATTTATTTTTACAACAAATTAAATACATTTTTTAATCAGAATTTATTTCATTTTATTAAAATTTATAGAAATAATCATAGCTAAAAAAATTCTCTGACGAAAAAAAGCAATTGGTGCTTAATAAGAAAAGCATTTTATTCCCAGGAAAGTAAATAAAAAAAACATAAAATAAAAGTAATATAGTAGTAAATATTTTTTTCCAATAATGCAATTGTGGATATGTATTGGAAGAAAAGCATCAATATCAGAATAAAATTGACTGAGCAATATGGTATAATTTTCGCTACTGTGCGTGATGTTTTACGACAACAATCTGATCTTTTATATATCTGAAATAAAAAACATACCATTAAGGCTGGTTACTTGGATGGACAACAGGAATATTGGTATAAATCAGTAATCCTTTTCTGCCCAACCCCAAGTATTATCTCCCGAATCACCCACGTTGAGTCATAAGCAATTTGATCTTTCTTTTTCTTCCCCGTATGTTCTATTATCCGTTTTACGGCAGCTCAACAAATGGCAGTTGCCCTCTGGTGGGTCAGACTTCGTAAAAGAGACTGCAGAAGCCCCAAAGTATAAAGCTGACGTCCACACCTTAAACCATCGATAAAAAGGAATTCCCTCAACACCTACTCCGCAACCCCCATCTTGCAAGATTGTTGTCACTCTTCAAAGATAATACTTGCCTTTTATGACGTCATAAAGTATCTCGGCCTCCATTGGCTGTCCCAGAAACAAAATGACGAACGGCTTATTCAGAACAGGAAGGAAGTTCAAAATTACGATATTTTACTGGCTTTGGAGGGAAAACTTGAGTTAACCACTCCGTCAGCTGGGTGGTTAAAGGTTGTTAAAAATTGGTATTGGTGGAATGAAAAAGGATAATGTATGTACTCTCTTATATTTATGTTGTTCGATATTAAACATTTATTATAAGTCCACAGTTATATAACATAGTATTTTTATTTGCTTGTTTTCAACATAAATACACATACGTCTAAAATGTGGATATAGATAATAAATCAAACATAATACATAGCACTAACACATTGTTTAAGTATCTGAAACAAATATCTTGGAAAATTTTTTATCGTACATATTAATGTCCAAAAGTACTAATGCCTAAATTCACATTATATAAATTTGTATCTAAGTATGTAAATAAAGAAATGAAATAAATTAAACCTGACTGAAAACAGAAATTACAACTTTATAATAAAGAGTAATATATAAAAAGAGTAATATTGATAATTAAATTTAAGTAAATGCAACGAATTATATGAAAAAAACCAAAAATTGAAAATATTTTGATCTATTTTATATTGAAAATTTTAATTTATTTATTGCGCCTGAATGGCCGAGTGTCTGGTGCACGGTGACACAGGTTTCGGTTTCGAGCCCCGGCAGTGCCATGGATGTTTGTAGTAACTCGGAATCCACTTTAAGCCGTAGGTCTCATATAACTGTAAAAGCATCACGGAGCCAAGTCAGACTTCTACCTATGTGTGTTCCATCACAACAGAAGCTGCCCTATTTCCCCTCCATCCATGAGTAGATTACTCATCGGTTGTCCTCCTCTCACTCCAGGACACTGAGGTTTGGTTCCGTCACACACACCCAGATTATATATACCTTTATACTTGTTAAAAAAAACTATTCATATTTTTTTAACAATAAAAAACGTATATTTTGCTGGAAATAGATACTATGAAATTTTTGCATGCTGTTGCTCTGAAATTAATTCTGATCTTAATCTGATATATTATGTATTTTTATTAAACTTGTATCTTTAACTTGAAAAGTCAATCAATAAAAATGAGTCAAAAACAATTATTAAAAATAAAAATAATATGATAATGGAATTTTAATATATATATATATATGTATATACACTATCTGGAAGAAAGTGACGTGACACCCCTCGAAAAGTAGAAAAGTCGACAATACAGCTGACACATGCACAATAATAGGTATCACGTGTCAGCCATATCCTATAAATACTCTGTGGAGTCGACTAGAGTTGTTTTTTGTCAAGATGCCGCCACGGGAAGAGTTGTCTGAGTTCGAGAAAGGTGTGTTGGTTGGATTGCATCTTGCCAAGGTGTCAATTAGGGAGATATCCCGTCTTCGTAACTGCTCAAAATCAACTGTAGCACGTGTTGTGTGTCGCTACAAGACTGAGGGACACTGTCGGAACAAACCCCGAAGTGGACGACCTACAGTTCTCACCAGCAGGGACCGGCGGGTGCTCGGCAGGGAGATTCGAAGTAACCGTCAAACATCCATGGATAACATCGCTAATGAGTTTAGACAAGCCCCAGGTGTGGCCGTTTCGACCAAGACTCTTCGTATCGAGGCCCATAAGTTAGGTTACACTGGACGTTTGGCGGCCCATAAGCCTTTGATTACGAAAACCAACAAGAAAGCGCGCCTTCGATGGGCCAAAGACCACCGTACTTGGACTTTGGATGACTGGAAACGCGTCCTTTGGAGTGACGAGTCACGATTTGCCATTTATCGTTCCGATGGATGTGTTTGGGTATGGTGTTTACCAGGAGAACGCCTTTTGCCCGAGTGTGTCGTCCCAACTGTAAAGTTTGGTGGAGGAGGATTGATGGTATGGGCCTGTTTCTCCTGGTATGGGGCTGGCCCACTGGTGAAGGTTGATGGTGCGATGAATGCCGATAGATACTGTGATATTCTCGTCAATCATGTCCTTCCTACCTTGTGGGCAACGTACGGTATGGATGATTGCTGTTATCAAGACGACAACGCAACATGCCATGTTTCAAGGAGGACTCTTGATTGGTATGTGAACAACAACGTTAAACGCATGGAGTGGCCGGCGCAGAATCCTGATCTTAACCCAATTGAACATCTCTGGGACGAATTGGACCGTCGGTTGAGGGCCTGCACCCTACTCCCCAAAAGCAAGCCTGAACTATGGAGCTTCCTGTTAAACATTTGAAAGGAAATTCATCTTGCCACTATGGCTAATTTAGTGGAAAGCATGCTCAGAAGGATTGCAGCTGTGATTGCAGCCAAAGGAAGCCCTACCTCCTATAAATTTTAATAAATATGGGTTTATGTCGTTATAGTGTCGTGTCCCGTCACTTTCTTCCACATAGTGTATATATATATATATATATATGGCATACCTCTTAACATCGTGTCGGCCCTCCTTTAGCCCGACGAAGTGCAGCAACTCGACGTGGCATGGACTCAACAAATCGTTGGAAGTTTTCTGCAGGAATATTGAGCCATGCTGTCTCGATAGACGTCCATAATTGTGAAAGCGTTGATGGTGCAGGATTTTGGGCACGAACAGACTTCTCGATGATGTCCCATAAATGCTCGATGGGATTCATGTCGGGCGATCTAGGTGGCCAGATCATTCGTTGGAATTGTCCAGAATGTTCTTCAAACCAATCGCGAACAGTTGTGGCCCGGTGACATGGCGCATTGTCATCCATAAAAATCCCATCGTTGTTTGGGTACATGAAGTCCATGAATCTCCAAGTAGCTGAACATAAGCATTTCCAGTCAATGTTCGGACCAGTCGCACCAGAGGACCAAGTCCATGCCATGAAAAAACAGCCCACACCATTACGGAGCCACCACCAGCTTGAACAGTGCCTTGCTGACAGTTTTGTCCATGGCTTCGTGGGGTCTGCGCCACACTCGAACCCTACCATCAGCTCTTACCAACTGAAATCGTGACTCATCGGACCAGGCCACGGTTTTCCATTCATCTAGGGACCAACCGATATGCTCACGTGCCCACGAGAGTCGCTGCAAGCGATGTCGTTCTGTCAGTAAAGGCACTCGAGTCGGTCTTCTGCTGGAATAGCCCAAGAAAGCCAAATTTCTCCGCACAGTTCTAACAGACAAGTCCCTTGTACGTCCCACATTGATTTCTGCGGTTATTTGACGCAGTGTTGCTTGTCTGTTAGAATTTGCAACTCTTTGCAGACGTCGCCGGTCTCGGTCATTAAGTGCAGGCGGTCGACCACTGCGCTGTCCATGGTGGGATGTTATGCCTGAAATTTCATACTCTCGGCACACTCTTGACACAGTGGATCTGGGAATGTTGAATTCCCTAACGATTTCCGAAATGGCATGACCCATGCGTCTAGCTCCAACTAACATTCCGCGTTCAAAGTCTGTTAATTCCCGTCGTGCGGTCATCATCACGTCAAAACCTCTTCACATGAATAACTTGAACAGAAATGAAAGCTTTGCGAAAGCACTGCGCATTTATACTTGTTCTACGCGATGCTACTGCCATCTGAAAATTTGCATATTGCTATCCCATGACTTTTGTCACTTCAGTGTATATATATTGCATATATATATACATATACATAAATCTAAGAAATCTAATCTGAATAATTTCAAATACCTGGGATAATTTCAAAATGTATTACAAAGCACCAAATTATTCATTATTTTGTCAGAGGGTCTGTGACTGGTTGAGGTTGTGCGTTTAGATGTTGGTGATGAAACTGATTCAAAACAAAATGAATGATAAGCAGACAAAATCCAGTAAAGTGCTTAATGAATGCATTTGACTCAGTATAGCCACGAATGTGCGGCCAACAACACGGACAAGGTCAGGCATGTGCCTAACATTTCTCGCAGAAACCGGAAGTATGATGACCAGATAATGCTTGGCGTCAGTATGAATATCTTACATTGCACTTCTCAAATTGCCCCATACGAAGAAAGGCAAACCATTCAAATATGGTTATAGTGGTGGCTAAGTACTTATCCAGCTGTTTGTGCAAGTGGCATTCACGTAATTCTTACATCACTGCCATAAATTTGCCAAAGAACAACCAAACTAGAACATGACTTACATCATGATCGCTATGATTTAATTTTGAAAATATTCTGTCTGGTGCTCAAAGTCCTCACAAGTCTCCGTCCTAGAGATAGACACTTTAAACCTCTCGATGCTTAATGCCAAAAGTTGATTAGCACTCTTAAATTGCATTATGGCTTCAATATACACAACACATTTAAAGATTAGATGAATGCAGCTAAGCAAAAAATACAAACCACAATAATTGTCTCGCAATTTTTCAATGTAAATTATGAACTACGACCCTGAAAGTGATAGTTTCAATCCCGTACATCATTTATGAAAGATAAAAAAGACACGAAAAGTAATCCACTTAAATTTTTGTTGTGAAAAAACCTACGTGGTTTCGATGAATGTCTACATTAGTATCACAGAAAAACAGAAGAAGAATGATTGTAAGAATGAAAAATTGCGTTTAAGTATTAACTACCGTAGTCCGGTAGTTGCTTTAGCGCGACTTTTGAAGTAGAGGGACATAGCTCATAATGAAAAAAAAAGATGGATATGCAAATAAATTATACAAATGAAACAATGAATATTTTAACTGATAATTTTCCGAAAGTAATTACTTTACTTCATTTCTCGTTTCAAAATTTTTGCTCTGATTCTTTTAAATGATTTTGTAAAGAAACTCTTTTGCTGTTTTCCTAATCTCTTTTGTCTGTGGTTACCTTTCGAAAGTAAATATTATGCAGTTTTTCTAATCTCTTTTTTTACTTGTGGTTATAAATGGTAAGAAAATCTTATGCTGTTTTGCTAATTTCTTTTCTTACTTGTGGTTATATAAGGTAAGAAAATCTTATGCTGTTTTACTAATATCTTTTGCTTGTGATTACATTTCGAATGCTGTCCTCTTGTTAGTTGTTACCGACAGTTTGATTATTAGCATGTTAGGAAAGTTCACACAAGCAGAGTTAAAGCCTGATGGGTTAAAATAGAGAAATGCTCATTTATTTTATTTAAAAAAAAATAAATTTTGAACTAAAACTTCTCAATTTCTGAGTCACATGCGAAATAATATTCAAATGTAGTGTGGTTCCTATGCCTTAACAAACACTGCTCTTCTGTCTCATTGGCTATGTATCATATTATTTGAAAATCCTGGGCTCGATTTGTGTTCGTTGTAGTACTATTTTACTAAAATATATTATTTTATGGAATATAAGCAACCTAAAGAATCCCATAGTAGATAGGCATGGACATGTTTAATTGACTGTGATAACCATATAATGATATATAACTCCATAAGTTTGTAATATGGTATTTGTTCCAATCACACATTATTGAATTATTGAAGACAGTAAGTTTACATATTCTCACGCGGCCTCTCTCTTCACAATCGCAAAATTACGTACAATGTTAATTTATTTTAATTCCCTGCATGGGGGCCTGATCACAATCAAGTCGGAAGAGCTCCTACAAAAAAGTAATCCTTGATGTTTTGAAAGAAGAATAAGAACAATAAAATAAAAAGAATAAAGATTCCCGATAGGAAGCATTCATGGTTGCCCCTCTGTCGGAATTGTATAAAAGAGATTCCATAAAAAAAAATGCACTTCATTTCTTCTGTTTTGTTGAAAAATTGTGCTTTTGAAGATGAATACATTTTGTTTTAACTCTTAGAAGTCATGTCTAACAATTTATGATTGGTATATTGTTCGATTTAATCCCATTTAGACATATAGGATGCAAGTTAGAATAACCTTAATAAATGTTATCCATTGTTTATATCCTCAAGTACAGAGCTGAGCTTATTGGGTTATTATACTAAGTGGGCTGTGTTCGAACATGCTTGTCTCAAGGAAACTGTTGAGCATAAAAATTCGTAGGTCACAAATTCCTTTCGTAGGGTATGAGTAGAGGGTTGGGAACAACTAGATGCCATCCCTCTATGTGTACTTTCAAAAATGGGATTGCAAAATATAAATGCAGTGCAGCAGACACTCTTGGTGCATTCTGGGTAACGCTAAATGTGCTATATATTTGGTATTCTTGTAGCGAGTGACTTACGAGAATAGTGTCCGACATTCAAAAACAGCGTGTCATCAATGAACAAAAAGATATTTTAAATTAATTTTAAAAGAAAAAAATGAAGAAAATATCATTTTATTCCATGCATAAAATGTGATACAAAAATATTAAAAATGCATTTTAAAATGCGATGTTTTTTGTTTTAAATCTGTTAGAAGATTACAATTTCATGGTGATTAAAAAATGTGTTAAAATAATCTATTTAAAAGAACTAAACGCTCCCCAAAATATTAAAGCATGAATAAATGAGTAAAGTGCGATAAATCACCTTAAAACGAAACTATTTTTGTAGCTGGTATGAAAAAATAATAATAAATCTAAATGTTAAGCTATCGTTAATGTTTTCCGTAAAAGAATGTGCAAAAAGTTAGAATGGCTTTTCTCACATTATTCCTCTGAGGTTGATAAGATAATTTTTGAAAAAACTTTCTCTGAACATTGTTACTGACTATGCGTTAATTTCTAAAATGCTATGTCTATAAATCATTGGACTTAATCTTATGTAACATGAAAACATAAAAGCTGTGGTAAAAACATTTTTAAGTTTATAAAACATAATTTTACGAGCTGCTAGGCAATTTTTATGTAACTCCATTTTGCTGTTAGATTAATAACTAAATGAGGCAATTTTTCACCAAGCATTTCTTTCCATTTCAGTGCAATAAAACCAGTGGTATTATGTATAAAAATTAATTCTATGAGTTTGAACTTGTTTCAATATATTTTTTACGTGAAATATATTTTTAAAAAAAATCACAAAATCACATTCACAAAATTAATTATTTTTAATTTAAGTTTACAAACAAATTTTTATTGTGCTGTATGAGTAAATTAAAAAAAATTATAATAGATTCTTCTGGAAGTCATATTTTTGACATCAGTTCTTATTATTTTGATAAGCAATTATGGATTTCTTATCGATAGTATAAAGAAGTTGAAGTGAATGAAGGTAGTCCATTTGTTTTGAAATTTATCCTGTGGTCTTAAAACTTTAATTAATTATTAAATAAAGATACAGTATAAGTTTATATATATATAGATGAGATAGTTTTAGATTTAGTTATTAGGACGGAATTTATGATAGATTCTTCTAGAAGATACATTTTTGAAAGAATTCTTAACAATTTCATTATCAATTATAAATTTCTTACCGAAAATATGAGAAAGTTAAAGGAAAATGAAAGGTTTCCGTTTGATTTGAATCTTTAATTATTAAAAAAATATATATATATATGAGATATTTTTAGATATTAGATAACTGTGCCTCCTTCCTGCTGTAACGACACTGTACTAAAAGGTGGAGAAACATTGAAAGAAATATCCAGCATGACAAGGGTAGACGGGACAGAAAAAAGCAGATCGTCCTTGTAAGTACTGTCATGTTAGGAACAACAGGTAAGCCAGAAAGGCAGGTAAACTGAAATTTAATTTTAATAATTAAATTTGCACAACAGGTGCTAGAAAGACCGACCTCAACAGTAATTAGTAATTTACAGATTGGAGTACATTAACCAAAATACGAAAAATGTCCTACAGTTTTCAGCAGAAAATGACACTATGCCCACCAGATCTTCAACTGACTAGAATAATTCTATAGATCATCTAAGAAATCTATAGACTTCTAAGAAATTCATGCATCCTAGATTCAGCGATCGCAATGACCGTCCTGTCAACTGCAGTGTGTGTCTTAAGTAGAATTGAGTTCATTTCTGACGTACTTGATGAAGTGGCACTATCTTGTCGGAATCACATTGGTGTATCTTCAACTGCAGAAATGTCGTAAATAAAGTTCCCGCAAAATATCGTGTAGAATACACTGAAGTGACAAAAGTCATGGGATACCTCTTAATATCGTATCGGCCCTCCTTTCGCCCGGCGAAGTGCAGCAACTCGACGTGGCATGGACTCAACAAGTCGTTGGAAGTCTTTTGCAGGAATATTGAGCCATGCTGTCTCGATAGACGTCCATAATTGTGAAAGCGTTGATGGTGCAGAATTTTGGGCACGAACAGACCTCTCGATGATGTCCCATAAATGCTCGATGGGATTCATGTCGGGCGATCTAGGTGGCCAGATCATTCGTTGGAATTGTCCAGAATGTTCTTCAAACCAATCGCGAACATTTGTGGCCCGGTGACATGGCGCATTGTCATCCATAAAAATCCCATCGTTGTTTGGGTACATGAAGTCCATGAATGGCTGCAAGTGATCTCCAAGTAGCAGAACATAAGCATTTCCAGTCAATGTTCGGTCCAGTCGCACCAGAGGACCAAGTACATGCCATGAAAAAACAGCCCACACCATTACGGAGGCACCACCAGCTTGAACAGTGCCTTGCTGACAGTTTGAGTCCATGGCTTCATGGGGTCTGCGCCACACTCGAACCCTACCATCAGCTCTTACCAACTGAAATCGTGACTCATCGGACCAGGCCACGGTTTTCCATTCATCTAGGGACCAACCGATATGCTCACGTGCCCACGAGAGTCGCTGCAAGCGATGTCGTTCTGTCAGTAAAGGCACTCGAGTCGGTCTTCTGCTGGAATAGCCCAAGAAAGCCAAATTTCTCCGCACAGTTCTAACAGACAAGTCCCTTGTACGTCCCACATTGATTTCTGCGGTTATTTGACGCAGTGTTGCTTGTCTGTTAGAATTTACGACTCTTTGCAGAAGTCGCCGGACTCGGTCGTTAAGTGCAGGCGGTCGACCACTGCGCTGTCCATGGTGGGATGTTATGCCTGAAATTTCATACTCTCGGCACACTCTTGACACAGTGGATCTGGGAATGTTGAATTCCCTAACGATTTCCGAAATGGCATGACCCATGCGTCTAGCTCCAACAAACATTCCGCTTTCAAAGTCTGTTAATTCCCGTCGTGCGGTCATAATCACGTCAAAACCTCTTCACATGAATAACTTGAACAGAAATGAAAGCTCTGCGAAAGCACTGCGCATTTATACCTGTTCTACGCGATGCTACTGCCATCTGAAAATTTGCATATTGCTATTCCATGACTTTTGTCACTTCAGTGTACAGCAGTACGGGACACTTGGAAATTTATATTTCATGACAGATATTTTTGCTAATTTACATCAATATATGTGTCGACAATCTGAACTTTGTAATATGTGTTAGTTTCAGTTCTTTCTAGCAATTATTATAAAAATTTAATCATTAAATTGTGAATTTCTTTTGAGTTTTCTTGTCTTTCTCCCTTACATAACGTTCGTGCCTTCCTTACGAGTCAGACTTTATACGCTCCATTTTCAAAAACTGCTTATTTATGCACCCTCTACCTACTTTTAGCTTTTTTCCAGATATTTTATATACGCCCTGTACATATGGTGTCTAATATCCAAGCATGTGTTAAATTATGTAGGTTCTTTTTCTTTTCACGGTTTAAAGCTTTCTAGACAAAAAAAATACACTGTTTAAAAATCTGACAAAATATTTAATTAATTTGATCTTTCATAAACTGTCAAAAACTGTATCACTCAGGAGAAAAAAGTCTAAATAATGCGCATAATGTTTCAATCATGTTTTAAAAGTTTACATATTTTTCATTATTATGGAAAAATATTTACATGTATCTTATAAAAAAAATACATTGCAAAAATTAGGTTATACAACCCTCCATATATACATATATATATATATAGCTGGAAAAACTGGAAATGTTTCAAAATATCAAATTTTAACAAGTTAATTATCTAACAAAACTCTTCTCACGTGAGAACGTTCTATCCATAATCCAAAGTATGTACGGTCAAGAATTAAAAAAATTAGTAATGTTTCATTGTGGTTACACGAACATTAAGTAGGTATTTTATAACGACAACAAAGAATTTGCAGATTAAAAAATTAATTTACGTATGAGTAAGTTTAATGAGAATCGTAATTAGTATTTAAAAGAACAATCATTTTAGTAAATAATGATTTTTTTAGTAAGAGCACATCTTAATACAGAGTAGTAAAAAAAAATATCTTATTAACTAACATTTATTTTTCGAAATTTGCCTTCATTCCTTAAGATAAAAATGCTCTTCAGATTTAAATACGATAGTTCATTATGTTAATATACTGACTTTTACGATGCTAATATGCGAATTTCCCATTAAACAATACAATTATTTTGCTTGATGAAAATAGAAGCTCGTTAGCGTTTATCATTTTTATTTAAACAAGAGATAATCTATCTATTTAATCCAGATACAATGATGTTTTTCTTACATTTTAATTTAGCATTTAATTATATTTAAAATTTTTTGGGCTACTCAAATTTTTATGTCGGCATAAAAATAATGTTATAATTTTATTCTTTTTGAAGCAACCAATCCAATAAGGAACAAGAAAAAATATTCAAGAAAGCTAATAAAATTTTAAGCAATATTCTGATTTTTGATTTAAATTAGCCTCTTATTTAGGCAATTTTTTATTCTAAATGAACCAAATAGAAAAAAAAAACATTAGAAAGTTATTGCGAGTAATTTTTAAGAATTCATTTATGGGTTTAATTTCATATTAGAAACTTTTAGGACTAGCAAAATACACCAAGATGAGTTATAACCTAATTAAAAAAAATATACGATCTGAAATGCTTTCCGGACATAGCAAATTCTATCTTAAAATTGTGCGATAAACACAAGAAATGAAAGGATATAATTTCAGTTTTCACTGTAGCATTTTTTCTCATGAGGAGAGTCTCGGCATTTCCTTTCCAGGAGAGAAGAATGCATACTATTTGACAAATAGATAATATACTCTACACTCAAATTTTACAGTAGACAAGCATTGTTGTGGGTAGTTATATTACATGCAATTAGAGTTTTGTACTAATGAGAACAACAGGTTACTCGAATTCGGTATTATGTATCATGTATAAGGAAATTAGCGAATGCCTGTGCGACCTTCACAGGTCAAAGCAACTACAGATTGAATATGAAATATACTATGAGTTCTTCCATCGTGATGGGTGATAGACCACATGTTGCCTTAAAATGAGACTTTTGGTGAAGAAGAGAGAGAGAGAGTTCTGCGACGAGTCGATCAGAAATGTTTTTTTTCCTTTTTAACTCTGAAATGAGGAGTTAAAAAGGAAACATTAAAGTTTGCAGAACCTAGTAAATATTTAAATGAACATGTCAAATACTTGTGCTACATAATGAATCAAGTCTCAATAGCAGGCTAATTAGTAAATAAAACCATAATTCATAATATAAATCATAATATTAAATACCAGGAAATGTTAAATTTTGTAGAAACAGGTACATATTTGCATGAACTTGTCAAATATTTGTGCTACGTAATAAATCAAAACCCAATACCATGGTAATTAGTAAATATAGACTAAATGCAAAAATACTTACTAGTAAATTATTTTAAGTAGTTCTTGGTATGTAAAATATAAGGGGCAGAACCAGTAATCTTTCTTTTACTTCTAAAATGAGTTATATGTCTTTAGTTATAAAAGAAATTAGCTCTTTTAAAATCTGAGGACAGTTTAGGGTAACTAAATGTTTATTTATTAATATTAATTAATAAATATAAAAATATAATTTTTTTAACTTAGATTAAATTTTTGAGCAGCAGTAATTTTGTTTTAGTTATTTTTTTTTGTAAGCATATAGACTTATTATTGATTAATTTATAAAGAACAAAGAATTAGCTTTTAAAGAAGTAACAAAAGTTAAAAATATACCTGAACTGTCTGGAAATGTTAAGTGTCTGCATTTTTTTATTTATTTATTTTTTTTATGAAATAATAAATTATTCTAACTCAGTTATAATCTTCATTATTTTTCTAAATATATTGATAATGCCGAAAATTTTAATTAGGGATAATTGAATTTCCATTATCCGGATTATACAAAATAGTTCAGCATTTATTATTGTATTGAAATTTGAACAAATATTCCAAATCTTAAAATAGATAATATTTTTAAGCACTAAGGAGTTGTTCATGTGTTTTGCGTTATTGTGAATTTCGATTGTGTACTTTAATTTTTAATTCAAACAATGTTATGTAACTTAAGATTAAATGCAATCGTCGTTAGTTATTTGGAAACTTACAAATTATATTTGGAAAAGTAATTCTCAAAAAAGTTAATAAAGCTAGGATTTTTTTTTTTTTACCATAGAGTAATTGTTACAGTACAAATGACAACAAAATTATAATTTTTACAAAAATAAATAAATAAATTAATTAATTAAATGGAATTTCTTGCAATTTTCTCTTAACTGGAGCAATTAAAATTGTAGTCAACGTTTGAGTCACAATGATACTTGTACTTTCCTTTTTGAGATTGCCAATACATTTATGAATGTGTCGAACTAAGGAAAAAAAAGTCAATACTTTCTTATAAACATTATTTTCTAAATGTTGAATTTGCATATTAGTATCAATAAGGAAAAAATACTTTTGAGTAATCGTTGTTGTTAATAAAATTCAATTCAAAAGGAAAATTTAATTATTTCCTGACCAAAAAATAATATAAGAAATGTACAAAAAAAAATCATTTTAACTGCATGTGCTTGAGCTCGTTTTAATACATTTTTTTTCAATAGTTTAAACCATAATCTATGCACTTATCATATACCACACGTATTTAACTGAAATTTATAACAAAATAAATGTTTCACGCTTTTTGAATAATTTATTGAGTCTAATAGAATTTGACCGTGATTGGAATAAATTCAGTATCATTCAATAATTAATTTTTAATTTGTTATTTCTCTCGTTTATGCTTAATACACTTGTATATGTCTTTGGGAGAAAAAAAATATGATTGTTCATAAAACATCTATTCGAATGATATCAGATAAAACGGTTATTTTTTAATGAATAGTTTGTTATTCAAAGCACATGTGTACATATTATCTATAGTGTAATTAATAAATTCATTTCTTTTACCAATTTTGAAAGTCTTGTAGCATTTACTATTAATACCATTTTGCGTGAATTATTTAGTGATATGGCGGTTATCTTCTCATGTATAAGGATTAAAATTCATACAAAACCCTAATTTGCAATTTTTAGTAAATTAAATTCAAATATTGATAAACGTGGTTCACATTTGACATATCTCACCGTATTACGTTTTATTTTTAAGCTTACCCTGCTACATAAATTATTTTTATGGTAATAAGTAATTTAATATCATTTATTTTTTCAGAGGTATTTCATCTTAAAGATAATTTGTGGTGAGCAAACTGGCCACAATTTGTCAGTGCGCTCAATTTTTTTAATTAATTTTTATGCAGTCATTTAAATAAAAATCCATCCATTACTATAATTAATAAATTAATATATTCGGAAAAGATGAAGATATTGAAAAATCAATATTTTAAAATTTGATGGAATTATTCCTTTTTTAAAGGTTAACCTTTAAATTATTTAACCTTTTTAAAGGTTAACCGTTCCTTTTTAAAGTTTTTAACGAGCTATAATTGCAATTTTGTTATGAAGTTTTTTTATTATAATTATGTTTCAAACTTTCATTAAATCTCAGCCATCAGTGATCTTTACAAGCTATTATAAAATAAAGCTTGCATATAATTTCTCTAAAATATCTTAATAACTAAACCTTGTGGTGGTAGAAGGAAAATGGCTTTGTACTTTTCAGATTTCCTGTAATTCAGTTATGGAGTACTCATTCTAGCACACATGCAAAAGAGAGGATCAAAATAAAGATGTTTTAAAATGTAATATATATAAAGAAATGACATGTGTTAGTGCTTACACTTAAGGGAGAAAAAAATACTAATCATGTAAATGAGAAAGACAGGTAATATCAAAAGAAAAAATTATTATTATTATTATTATTATTATTATTTTTTGCAATATATGCTCGAAAGAGCGACTAACAACAGTGTTATAAGAGTCATAGTGGCGGTGCATGAATTAATGCACTTTAGCCAAAATAGCTTTTCCAACAACAACTTGCAGTCTGGCCACTGGACCATCATCAGACAAAGAGGAAGTTCTGCACATAATTCTCGTTTATGTCTCTACAAAATAAATAAATAAATACAAGCGTATTACATCTGATGATCTTGATGGCCATGTTTTCTGAACCAATGTGTGCCTTAACAGGCTCCTCGTCGATTTATGATCCTTGATGAGGTGGGGCTCTATCGTGCTGGAACACATTCAGGTACTTAGACTGTAGAAACATTGGAACAAAAATAACGGCAAAATACCGTTTAGAAAGGGGTCGTATGTGTCACCTAGTAAAATACCTGTCAGACCAGTCATTTTTGCTAATGTCCATCAATCAATTAATGCGTCCCCGCTCTGTATCTTGCAAAAATGCTGGTGTACGCACTTTCGAGCAATTATTATAAAGAAGTTTAATCATGAAATTGCGGATTTTCTCTGAGTTTATCTTTCTTTCTTCTTTACTGGTTGTTCGTATCTTCTTTAAGGGCTTTCACCTACATACGAAATTTCCTCAGTCACAATCAATTACAAAATCTACTTATTTATATCGTCTATGCCAGCTTTTTTTCTTTTCCGCCAGATATTTTTCAGATATTCTATATTTTATGAATATTGCTCGTCACTAGTTTTGTAGTCATCCTTTCATTTTATGAATCAAATCTTCCCCTTTTACAGTTAAATACAATTATTTAGATCTTTCATCACTTTATTCTATGAACAAAATCTTCAGATGAGGGTGCAATACCTAACTCTCATACATTTCTCCATGTTTGACTATTGTGTAAATTTACTGAGGTAATATTACACAATTATTTTGAATTAGTAAGTCTATTCTGAATAACTTAAACCTTTTACTTGTTTTTTCTTTGTTCTGTAATTCTTTTCTCAAAAACATGAAACTGCCCTTGGGACTTTCTACTTACGTGTCAAAATATACATAATATATCAATAATGCTTTCAATGTTAATATTATATTATAAAGGAAATTTTTTTTTCTTTCCCAACTATCAACTTTACTCTATATACTGTGTCAAGGAATGGGTCGCTATTTTACAGAACTCGTAAATTCAATAGAATTATTATAATTAGCATCTTTAATTTTCAACTGAATGACTGGCGAAACTTTTGAAAGTTTTCTACCATAATACGAGGGTTTCTATTTATGTATTCAGAACTGCCTATACTGGTGTTGCGTGTCACTGTCTGATATAACCGTTCTAAAATTCGACATTTGTCACCTTTGCTTAACCACCTTTTATGAAAAGGATTGCCATTTTGTTGCTTACAGAAACTTGAAAATTTATGTCAATCAAAAGATGGAATTAATTCGGAAACATTTTCGTGCCATGATTTGCACGAATTTTGAAGTGGATTATCTCATCAACGTTGTATCGATCAATTCATTTCAATTTTTGACGTTGAAACAACATCCAAAACCACTACTACGACTAATAATAATACACCACATAATATCACTGTGCTAGATAGTTATCTCAATTCAATATAAATAGTTTAATTTTCAAATATTAAAATTTTAAATTATGTAATAGTAACAGAAAAGTAGATGAAAATTTTTTTCACAATAACTATCGAACTTTTTCTTTTCAAAATTGCTGTGTGCTGCTTGCGTCTAACTAGCACCTCTAACAAGTAATCGATTCGTCGCATTCGACTTTAAACTAGGTATTTACTTTAAATACAAATACAACTTTACTAACTTAATACTGTAATAAATATACACATATTAAATACAACCACACACAAAAAGGATTGAATGAGTTTAAAGGCATAATGCACGTTCAAATAATAAATTCGAAATCTTTAATATATGCGTGTATATATTAAATCCTTTGAATAACTATTATTGAAATAACTAAGAGAAAGTTTTTAAAAATGATGAAAGATATTGCATCAAAGAAATAAATCTAAATGATAAAAGCTTCAGATACATTTCAAAAGCTTCACTAAAAGGCCTGAAAAAATAACATAGAAGTTTTGATATATTAAATTAAAATTCCACTGTAAAACTCTCCCTTTAAATAATTCGTGATCGAAATTGTTCAGCTATTATGGAAAAAAGAATTTAAGATTTTAAGTGACTACTGAGAATCGCACTGATTTAAAAAATAAAATTTAATAACCATTCACGTAAATTTAAATTACTATATGCATTTAAAAGGGATTATATGAGAACATACGAATCATACTGTAATATTTGCAAGTATCTGAGTATTCAAAGATTAAATTTTAATGATTTTAATGGGTTGTGTATAAGAATGATAAGAATTTTATAAATGATATCCCGAAATCGTTTACTTCTTTAACTTTTATTTAACCTTCCAAAATCTAACAGTGAAAAAGAAATAAAATTATACATTTCATAAAAACTTCATTATTATTAAATTGTGCGTCTTAAATAATTTCAAGGATTGTGTTATACTTCAGCGTAATAATAAATTCTGCCAATTTTGGTGTTTATATTAAACTGAGCTATTTGAAACAAAATAACCAAAGCGTATGGAAATCAAGTTAATCTCTTAATTAAAGTTGCTTTCGTGACCAAGGAAAGACTTCTAACACCAAACTAATCACCATTCATAGCACAAAATGTCATGCCAAGGAAAATAACTAAACTTTACTTCATTTTGACACCTATCAAAAATAAACAGGGTGTTTCTCTGCTGAAATGTATTCAGCAATCTTGTTTGCGAAATAGAAACTAATAAAGAAAAAACTGTCCAGCGGAAATAGTGTGGGAAACACAGTAACTGTGATGCCATTGCTCTAGCAAAATGGATTAACCGTAATGCCATGATTTAATGACAGTTTTTCGCAACTCTTTTCCTGCAACCTGTCATTTGGAGTAGGCGGTTGGATTACAGGGGGCGTTGCAGTCGCTTCATATATATATAAAAAAAGGAAACCTTTATTCGGTTCTCCGGAAAACGGGAAAAGGGTGAGACCGGGAAACCGGTGTTTTACGGTATCATTTCCACACGTGGGAATCGAAATCGAGAAAACTTTTTTTTTCATCCCCTTTCCAGAATGTGTTCGGGAAACGGGTGCAGTGGTAGAAACAAAAAGTGCATGATGAATGGAGCTATGAGAGACGGATGATGGAAAAGCTCGCGACCACATGTCGCTATTTCGGGCCAAATTACGGCGTTTCCTTACATTGCATTTCAGGGAACATTCCTGCAAAAGAACACCTTAAATGGTAAAGTTTACACGGTCCATTAAAAAAAAAAGCAAAAAATAGTGTTGCGTGAAGAGTGTTTTTAACTGCATTTGTTATTTATTTATTTATCTTAACTTATAACATATTTTACAAAATGTTCAATTAACATGATAGTTACATACAATAACACACAGTGAAAAACGCTACTTAAAACACGAGTTTAATAAAAGATTGATCTAAATTTTGAAAAAAAAAAGACAATATTAAAATAAATAATTTTAATTCGATTTCTTTGAAATTTAGAAATGAAATGGGTAATGATGGTCGACTGACTAGCGCTCTGGCGCTCTGGGTTACAGATTTCGGGTTCGAATCCCGGCGATGCCGAATATGATTACAGTGGTTTATTATCCACTTTAAACCATAGGTCCGTGTCTAATATGGCTGTAGAGTGTTGAGCCTAGTGCTGACAACCGTACTCCGTAAAAAGAAACATCTCCTGTCTAGAAATCAGACAAACGGCCTTGCCCCAGAATGGGGCTGTTGCGCCACTGATAATGATGATGATGAGAAATGAAATATTTTATTCAAAGAAAGAAACTGTATTGTAAATTGTTGTAATAAAGGTTTTGATCTAAAATCACGTTTGATAGGACATAAACATGGTTAAAGAAAGCTAATTTTCAAATGAATGTAAATTTCTTTAATTGAAATTAAATGTATGTGCAAAACATATAATGCAATACTCCTTAACATGGAAAATATAAATGTTTTCATATGCAATTTCCACTAGAAAAATCTCAATAATCATCAAGAGTCTTATATGACATATAAGACTATTGATGATTATTTTGGTATTTTAATGTGAATGATGAGATGTATGGCTAAATATAAAGTTCCTTGTCACCAATATTGCACATGGCAAAATAATAATAATAAAAAAAAAATACAAAGATGGGCAAGATAAACAATTGTTTATTGAGTTACGAGAATTGAAGTGTGAGGTTCCGAGAAATGTGTATGTGAAAGCAAGAATGGCAAGATGTTTGTGCCAGAAAGTGACTTCGAAAAGCATCCCACATATGTTCTATGGTATCAATGGAAAGGGCTGATCAATCCACTTGAGTGGTTGCAATTATATTTTCCTGAAAAAATGCAATAATTTTTATAATAAAAAATTGCGATTCTAATTTATTTAATATCATAAAAATGAATTTCATAACCAAAAGAATATTAAATTAAATTAGAAATAAAGATGTGATTAAAAATAATTTTAATATCTAAGAATTTATAATTGAATTAATAAAGAATTTATCTCTAAAGTAAAAAAATAAAAATAATAAATTCTATTATTATTTAAAAATATCATGGGCATTTTTATTTCCAAATTCATTAACTATCAAATAAAAATTGATTAAATTTTAAATTTTTAAAAAGATTTTCTGTATGTGTATACACAGCTGCCATTGAATTGTATAGTATCAAGGGATGCAATTGGGGATATTTTATTATGCATTTTAAATTATACTTATTTAGAGATTTAATTTCAAAGATATGCTATTTAATGATGAGAATTGAGATTCATTTGAATAAATAACATTTTAATTTACACAAATTTATAATTAAATTAATAGGCATTTTCCTTTTAAATAAAACAATTAAATATTATAACCGATTAAAAATATTAAGCATAATTATATTTCTATCCTCATTAAATATTAAGCTGCACGCTGATTAAATTTTATCTGTAGAAAGGAGAACTATGCTTACGAGAAAGATACTTGCTTTTTATTTTTATATAGATGGAAAAGTGGCATTTATTAACAAAATTCTTCCGAAACATTATTCTTTGTGTGCGAGGGAATTTAATTTAATTAATTATATTTATCTTACAAACCCGTGCGCCTTAAAAATTTTTCCATTTATGTGAAATGAATATATTAATTTTTCAATCAGCTGCCTCCAAATTCATTAAATATTGAGATTGAATGTAATTAATTTTCATAACAAAAAAAATTATCGTTATACGATTATTAAATTTGTCAGGGTAACTACGTCATGATCGGGGTTCTGTACTTTTTAATTAAGGTTGTACTTTTTATTTCATTTTTTTACGAGAATAAACCTAAGTTAGAGATATAGAGCTGTGGTTTTATCTAACCAACATTTAGTTTTTTAGCTTTACATATTCCTTATTTTTTCGACCTTTTTTGATTTTGAAAATTAAAAGTTGCTTTTACCTTTAGAGATATAAAGAAGCCAATAGAAGAATATTAAGTAACTATCTAGAATTTTTTTGCATACAAGATTTCTGAAAATAATTGTAAAAAAAAAACAATCGTAAAAAATTTTGCTACATTTTTATAATCTAATTTTATTCTTTAAAAAATATGAAAGATTTTCTTTTTTAAAAAAATGAATCTTAAAATTAAATTGTTTATTCACAAAAATAATTAATAAACTAGTTTCATAACTTAATTGTGTTTTCCAAACATTATCAAACACACATAAGTGTAATAATTTTTTTTTTCAAACGTTATTATATTTATGTGCTGTATTAAAATTATCTTAACAGATTGATTTTCACCAAATTAAATAAATAAAATAAATAAAAATAAACATTGTCTTTTATTGTAATTGTATATTTATTTTGCATCGTAAACTTTATTGTATTTTATATTTTATATTGGTATTTTATTTTACCTACTACATCAAATCCTTTTAATTAAAAATTATATATTAAAAATACTTTTTCCATGTTTGCATTTAAAAATAAAAAAAATAGTGTCTTTAATTTAGAGCACGCAAAAATGTTTATAGTCTAGCCAAAATTAAATAATATGGATATTATTACTTTTGGATAAAATAAATAAAACGTATAAAAAAGCAGATCTACCTCACTGGCTATTACAAAATGGCTGATTTGTAAGACAATCTTACTGAAATAAATAGGAAAAAACTGAATATTTGAAAGTAATTTCAAAGAATAATTTTACCTAATTTTTATACATCAAAGAGAGCCATTAGAAATTTGTTTTCCTCAAACCTTTACTATTTGTTTCAAAGTGGTAGCTGCAGGATCAGAATCGATTCACAGACATATCACTGCATACGAATTCCAACATTATGGCAGTAAATTCTTTTTTTCAGTTAAAGAACAACATTTTGTTATTTTATATTTCATAGACTCGATTGTACCTTGATATTTAAATATCACATCGTACTATCATATTACGCTTATAAATATAAAATAAGAGTTTGTTATTTCATATTCCATATACTCAATTGTATCATGATATTTATATGTCTTATCATATTTTCCTACCACGTTTATAAATATAAAATGACAACATTTTGTTATTTTATATTCCATAGACATAATTGTATCTTGATGTTTAAATATCATATTGGGCCTGAATGGCCGAGTGTCTAGCGATGTGGCGCTTGGTGCTGGAGGTTTCGAGTTTGAGTCCCGGCGGTGCCATTGATGTATGTAATTGTCCGGAATCCACTTTAATCCATAACGTCCCGGTCTCCTATGACAGTAAGAGCGTCACGGAGCAGAAGTCAGATTTCTACCTGCGGGTGCTCTATCAGAACAGAAGCTGCATCCCTCCTTCCAAGAGGGACACGGCAACAACCTTCTCATTGAAATCTGTCATTTTTTTAAAATTTCTTTCAAGGGTTTTTTTCAAATTTCTTTCACGAGCCTATTTTTTAATTTCTTTCACTAGCTTTTTATATTTGACTTTTAATTACAAAAAACTGAATAATTAATAAAAATATAATTTCAGAAGAAAAATTAATTTAAAATTGTTTTAGGAGGTTGTCTGGTGAAAGCAAAGACAATTTTATTTAAGTGAAAATGAAATTTTTCAAGAAAAGAAAGGCGTTTTTAATTTTGTAGTTTTTATTTATTTATTTACTTTTACTTTTAAATTTTATCAATATTTTTATTATACTGTCATAACACCATTAGTAAGAAGCCAGTTTTATGAAAAATTTAAAAATATATTAAATCTTTCTTCACCTTTATTTTTATTGGGATAAAATTAAAGTCAAACCAATAACATATTGCATCTTTTTGTAAGCCTAAAAACCAAGATTTTCAGAAATAAATTTCTTTGAGCATTTTAAATTAGAGATTTAAATTTTAAAATAAAACAATAAAATTCCTCAATGAAATAACAGAAATTATTTTTATATTTGCATCATAACCAAATTATTCGAATAATTCCTTAAAAGTAATAAAATAAATGCAAAACATGCTATAAATTTATAATGGTTAAGTCAGACCAATTGTTATTTAGGACAGTGCTAATGGAGAATTCATTATAAAATTCATTTAAAACAAATAATCGCGCTAGGTAAAATAGGATAAAAATATTTTGTAGTATTACAATTTGAGTTTCACAAAAATATTATTGTTTAGACAGATACCAAAACATAATTAAAATATTCCGCCACAAAACATTTATTATTCTAAAGTTTATTATCTTCTTTT
This sequence comes from Caerostris darwini, assembly GCA_021605075.1. Taxonomy (NCBI): domain Eukaryota; kingdom Metazoa; phylum Arthropoda; class Arachnida; order Araneae; family Araneidae; genus Caerostris; species Caerostris darwini. The sequence goes on from BPLQ01001170.1 coordinate 38,719, forward strand.
TCATAACATATTTATTTATTTTTTTTTCATACCATAAGCTATACTACGTCTAAAAATTCCATGTAATTTCAGATCAAATGTTTTCTTTAAATCCCAAAAGTGAATCATTTCTGAATATCAAAGTGCATGACAATATTCTTTTTGCAATATATAGATACATAAATAAAATAATATAAAAATTCAAATTCTTGGTACGCCTTCAAGTCTCACTTTTATAAAAAAAATATGAATGTTGAACTACATTAAAAATGACAGAAAAAATAATTTAAAATATTTTAAATCAGGGAGAGTGAACGAATAGGAGGGGGTAGAAGAGAAATTTTTAAACAAAGAACTTTAGAATTTTTAAATATAATAACGTTGAATTTTAATTTCAGAATTTAATTGAATTAATAAAAAAGTGATAGATGAGAAAAATGTTGTTAAATTAATTTAAAATGGGCATTCTTTCTTATTAAAGATTCATAATTTTAACTCGAATATTCCACACTTGCTACAGGTTTGAGGAAAAAATGAAGTCACCTCTGGGAAAAATATTGTATTAAAGAAAATAATGCTCTTTTTTTTTCCTTTGTTGACATCAATAATCTCTCGCATTTCTGATTGAGAATCAACTTTTATTTATTTATTTATCATTATTAATTTTTTTGTCAGCTGCGATGTTTTTGAGGAAAAGTTAAATCCCTGTCAAATTATGAAGAGAGGTATTTTCTCTAATCTTTTTATGATCCATTTAAAGAATTTGTTTTCATCCTGCTTAATCTCCGTTAAATGCTAATTATCGTCCACGAGACATCAGGGAAGCACTTTTTTTGCTGCAGTTTTATTTTCTTATTTTAAAAGTTTCTGTACAATATACTATAAAACCCCAAAAAAGACACATTTAAAATTCGAGAATTGCAAACTATACATAAGCCTTAATTTCATACTTTAGTTATTTTTTGAGAAAGTACAGTCAAATTTATGATAAATTTTCTATTTTAATGAAAATCACATTTTTAAATTAATTGCAATAGTTGAAAAGTGCATTGCAAAATTAATTTTCATTATTAGAACTTTAACAAAATTTTAAATTTCATTTTACTATTTTAATTTTGTTATTTTCAAAACAGGTTTTTCTACAGTGTTGTTTATCCTAGTTTATTATTTCGTTCATAGATCACAGAACAACAAATTATGACCTATTATTTGCTTAATATATATATATATATAGAGAGAGAGAGAGAGAAAGAGGTTATGCAAATTCTCTACTTAGAGATATCTAAAGTTTAAACTAGTAGCATGCTTAAAATAAAATCTTAATGTATCACCTTACAGAAGAATTGTGATCAACTAAATTGCTAAATAATATGTTTTCTTTATAGCCTTATTTTATTTTAAATCAATTCAATTATTTTTTTATTAATAATTTTATACTGCAGATTATTATTTTAAATCACCGTACTTATACTAATATAATTATTTAAATTACCTTAAAAAATTACGTGGCGATTTTTAGACACTCAGAAAGTGACTAATTTAAAGAAAAAGGAAGAGAAATAAGAAAATTTAAAGAAAAAGAAAAATTAGTGGGTAAATTATAATATTCTGCATAGTTCTCAAAAACACTAAATCTAGATGAAAAGCCTGTAAAACTATTTATTTCCATCAATCAAAGAATATTCTCATTAAATGGAGCGTGTTGTTTCCGAATAATATTTTGCGAGGAAAAATAGAAAGAAATATTTAAAAGAAGCCAATGCAACAATTCTTTTAGAGTATATAAAATACAGTTTTGAAAGTACACTAATCCAATGTTAAATTTGTGAGCGACACTACAAAAATACGTAAATAATTCAAAAATTAATTAAAGAAAGAATTTTTTTCTTTTAGTTTTATAAGAAAATACATGGTTTAAAGCGTTGTTGTCAAATAAGCTGCATCTGATTTTAACTTCTAGATCAACTGTTACAGATTTTTTATTTGTTTGCGATGTACTTGGCTATTGATCAGTTGATTGCAAAGTTACGAAAATTGGTTAGTGGAAAGTTAAACTTTCCTTTTTAACGAAGAAAACAGAAGAATTGATTATTTGTTAGAGGTGTTAGTTAGACATACGTAGCAAAAGTAAATTTGGAAAGAAATTTCACTTTCTTCTTTTTTCTAGAAGGTTGTCATAAAATAAATCGAAATTAAGAGCATATATGCGAAAACTCAGAATAAGAATTACTCAAATAAACTTATTCGAAATTATTTTCTCTCCTATTATAGTTCTGTGTTTAAATTCGTTTATCTTGACCGTTTACCAATTTTCCAGACAATAAATGGAGGCAATTTTCCAGACTACATACGATTTTCAACCGTTATGCATGACATTTATTTCTAAGCAGGCTAAATTATCCTCATAGTAATGTTGAACCGTATGGCGCCAAATTTAATATAGACACTATGTTGAAAAATTTAATATGAACCATAGGTTGGCAAATTTATGATGGAAAATTATTCATATATAAAAGAACCATAGTAATGTTCCATGTTAAATTACTTACAAATTAACTAATTCTCTGGATTGATGTTTAAATTGCAAGAACAGAAAATGCAATCAGGAAGTACAAAGGAAATTGAAAATACATAAGAAAATTGCATAGTATAAAGTGAAACAATTCTTAAAGTAGAATTACTATATTTTTTATTTAATCAGCCTTTGATGAAAAATAAATTTAATATTAATCAATTCTAAACTAGAATTATAAAAAGGGCTTATAACCGATGCTTAACAGCCAGTAAAATCTTTAAAATAAGTTGCTATGAAACACATAAGCAACATTTCGTTAATTATGAAACATATAAAATAATTTCAAGAAATAATGGAATTTTTCAGTGAATTTACATTAGAAAATTATGGAGTATGGTAATAAACCATTGTGTTGTTCCGTGTAAAATTTGCCAGTAAATTGCATTGTTTTGTGTATTGATTATTAAAGTACATGAACGGAAATTAGTGCAATCACATAAGGAAATTTCACAGTATGAAGTGAAACCATTTTTGCAGTGGGATTAAACTATTTTTCTTTTAACCGGCATTTGACGAAAAATAAGTTCAATAAAAATGGGATATTCTATTGCAGAATCCGAAAAAGGTTGTTTTCGCACATCTAACCGATCTATCGATGCTTATGTCTAGTCCTTAAAATAATGAAACATGAAGGCATGAAAGTATACACATGTAGCTATGAAACTAATTTCCCCATAAGCAACATTTCATTAACTGTGAAACTTATAAAAGTTTTTTGTTTGGAATTTTTACAGAAATTTATTTTGGAAAATTACGGAGTAATTTTGTGAATTGAGTTTTTAAATATAAGAGCTAAAAGAATTGTGTAAATAGATAAGGAAATTGTACAGCATTAAGTGAATAGTACAGTATTCATACAGTAGGATTAATTTTAACTATCCTCTGACGAAAAATACATTCTATAAAATCAGTTGCTATCTCATCGGAGAACTAGAAATATCGGCTCTCACGCATCTGACAAATTATTACCAGTCTTTAAAATATGTTGCTACGAGACTCATTTCTACATATAAAAAATAAAAATAATAAATCTTCACATATACACCAGAATACGAGCTCAAACTAGTAAAACCTTAATTCCTGTTTTCGGCACACCGCCTGGAAGTGAAAGTTCTTCGATAGTTTCCCTTCTACTCAATGGAAAAGTGAAGCCTGTTTCCAGCACCAATATTGCACCTGTTTATATTTAAGAAAAATATTTATCACTTTTCACAAGCATCAGACTTCCCCCCAACCCAAATCGATGACTTACCATTCGCTGCTTATAAAAGGAACCTCCTCTAGAGCCCTAGTCGAGACTCTAGCAGGAGAATAATGTCACTTCTTTTATGACACAGTTCAAATAACGTATCTCATTAACGTATCTCACGGATCTCATTTATCGAATGCAAAAGAGTGCACGGGGGTGGATGATTATCGTATGTTCCTTCATTTCCCCTTATTATCCCACTGCTTCCTGTAAGAATCTCATTCCGTGCTGTCGGATGCCTGTCAATGGTCCATTGTCAACACCCTTTGTGTCGGTGGTGCCTGTTCATAAACTGAAACAAGAACAGGTCTTTGTTGAGAGCACCTGATTATGCTTTTAGAATGTCTGTACTCCCATGTTTTGAGCGGAATTATTTATTTTGAACGCAGTGGTGTAATCCCAAACAAGAACGATGCAGTGATATTTCGACATGTTAAATTTTTATCGCAACATGGAACCAAAGAAAAAACCTTTCATTGACATAAATAACACATGTATGTAACTTAATGGATCGGTATTGTAATTAAAGAGTGCAGAAATATCTGATTTGCAATATTCTCTTCACTACTATCAATTTAATAATATTACGTTATTTAAACTTTATTTAATTACAAATGTTATAAAATTAAAAATTTAAAATGTTCATTTTACATTAGATTTTATTTTGGTGATGTTAAAAAAAAAGAGTATTTTTTTCCAGTTTTACAACTAAAAGCCTATCTAATAAAAACGCAAATTGTAAAAAATAATATTTTCAATAACTAGTAAAATCTTGTTTATGGAGAAAAATATTTTTAATTTTTTCTCTTGCGTAAACAAAAAATTTTCCTAATTACTTAGAATGTTTAGAGTTGGTTTTATGAATATTTCGAAAACAATATTTCTGTTTATCCAAGAATAATTTTGATCGATAGAAACACTGAATTGTTATTCTCTATTTTTACTCTGTTCTTCTGTTTTCTCTCTTGTATGAAACCATTTTAAATTTATGTTTTGATCCAGCCAATATTTCTTCCAATGAACTACGTCAATCATGTGGAGCTGTAGCAAGGCAGATACGTTATTTATTGGTTTACTGAAAAAATGCCTCTATAAATGTCCCGCCTATGGCGATTATGTTTTTGCACAAATTATAGTATACACTCAAGAGCCAAAACATTATGACCACCCCTATATTTTGCAATGAACTCGCCTGGATGATGTGGAAGGCACATGATCAAGTGGAAGTGGTATTTAACTGTTATTATTAAGTGGTGGTATTAATCCATGCCTAGGCGGGTTGAAGCTGTGTTGTGCGCCAAAGGTGGGCCAACTCGTTATTGACAGGTGGTCATAATGTTTTGGCTCTTGGGTATATATTCCATAATCGCATTCAAGAGAGAGCAATTACATTTCTTATAAATGCTTTTTATTTCATAAAGTCAGTTATTATATTACTATTTACTTTTATTTAATATAGAGCAATTAACTTTTATTTAATATAAAGTCAAATTTCTAAGATAGAAAATTGAAAAACTTTATCAAAAAAGAAATAAGATAGTAGAGGATGTTTAGAGTACAGAGTGAGATAATAGAGGGTTATCAATAATGTGTAATGTTAGTATTATTAGATTGTATTAGTAGTGTGTTGGGTAGATTAGTATTATTAGATTGTGTTAGATTGCGTAGAGTAGGTTAGTAGTTAGTCGTGGGTAGAGTAGGTTAATAGTATTGTGTTAGTCGTGGGTAAATTAGGTTAGTAATGTTAGTGTATGTCAGTAGTGCGATGGCTGGGCTAGTAGTATTAAAGTGTGTTAGTAATGCGTAGTGTTAGTACTGTGCAGTGTTAGTAGTGTATATGGTAGGTTAGTAAGATTCATAGATTTTATTTTTTGTTTAAAAATATAAAAGAAAACAGGAAAATAAAAATAATAAAATATTTTGCTTTTTATTTTGCTAAAAGACAAATTTGCTCAAGTGTCTTCGTAGACTTCAAATAAGAATGAAATTCTTGCCAATATTTTTTAAAGTTAATTTTGCTTTAAGGACTGCGATCTGCAAGATAATGTTTGAAAAACACAGTTAAATTATCAAACTAGTTTAATAATTATTTTTATTCAAAAGTAATTTAATTCTAGGATTTATTTTTTTAAAAAAAGAACCTTTCATATTTTTTAAGAATAAATTAGATTAAAAAAAGTTAGCGATATTTTTTATTTTATTTATTACAATTATTTTCAGAAATCTTGTAGGCAAAAAGGAAATTCGAGATAGTTACTTAATATTCTTCTATTAGCTTTTTTTATATCTTTAACAGTAAAAGCAACTTTTAATTTCTAAAATCAGAAACGTTAAAAAACTAAGGAATATGTATTTAAAATCCTACAGGTTGGTTAGATCAAAATAACAACCATAGGCTTTATATCTCTAACTTAGATTTATTCCTAAAAAAAATGAAATAAAAAGTACAACCTTAATTAAAAAGTACAGAACCCCGATCATGACGTAGTTACCCTGACAAATTTAATAATCGTATAACGATAATTTTTTTTGTTATGAAAATTAATTACATTCAATCTCAATATTTAATGAATTTGGAGGCAGCTGATTGAAAAATTAATATATTCATTTTACATAAATGGGGAAATTTTTAAAACACATGGGTTTGTAAGATAAATATAATTAATTAAATTAAAGTCCCTCGCACACAAACAGTAATGTTTCGGAAGAATTCGGTTAATAAATGCCATTTTTCCATTTATATAAAAATAAAGAGCAAGTATCTTCCGAAAATTTTCCCGTAAGCATTATTCTCCTTTTCTATAGATAAAACTTAATCAGGTTGTAGCTTCATATTTAATGAGGATGGAAATATCATTAAACTTAATATTTTTTAACCGGCAGTATTTAATTGTTTTATTTAAAAGGAAAATGCCTATTAAATGATTTATAAATTCTTACAAATTAAAATGTTATTTATTCAAAGGAATTTCAATTCTCCTCTTTAAATAGGGGATTTTAGAAATTAAAACATTCCTAAATAAATATATTTTAAAGTATAAAATAAAACATCTCCAATTGAATCCCTTAATACTATACAATACAATGGCAGCTATATATATACATACATTAAATCTTTTCCCAGTAAAATTTTAAAATTTAATCAATTTTTTATCTGATAGTTAATGAAATTGTAAATAGCCCCACACATGACATTTTAAAACAATTATATAGTTTATATATATATTTTTTTTTACTTTTAAGGTTAAATTCTTTATTAATACAATTATCAAATCATAAACATTGAAATTTTTTGAATCGTATCTTTATTTCTGAACTCATCCTAATATTTTTTAGGATATGTAATTCCTTTGTTTTTCTGATATTAAGTAAAAAAGAATCGCAGCTTTATGTTATAAAAAGTATTGCATTTTTGCACGAAAATATAATTGCAACCACTATTGATACCGTAGATCATATGTAGGATGCTTTGTGAAGGCACCTTCTGGAACAAACAACTTACTTTTACACTCATCAGTTGGAATCTCACACTTTAATTCCCATAACTCAAACAACAGTTGATCTTTTTATTTTTTATTTTATTTATTTTGTTCATGTGTAGCATTGGTGACGTTGTAGCAATACATTTTATCGTTCACATTAAAATACCAAAGTGATCATCAATACTCTTATACGTCAAAACGTAATCATGTTTATGTGCCTTCAAATTAGGATAATTGGCAATACAGTTTCTTTATCTTATTAAAATATTCCATTTCTAAATTTCAAAAAATAAACAATTAAATGTATTTACTTTAACAATATTATATTTTAGAATATATATTATTCTTTTATTAACCTCGTTTTCTTAAGCAACATTTTTAACGTATTGACCTTTCTGTAAAACATGATATAACTAAAAAAATTGAGAAAGATTGTTTATTTACATTTACTTAACTCAGAAATGCAGTTTTCTTTGCACATATCAATTATATCAAATAACAAAAACTACATTTATTGAAAATTAGCTTTCATTAATCATGTTTAAATCCCATCAAATTATAATAATTGACAATACAATTTTTTGTCTGATTAAAATATTTCATTTCTATATTTCAAAAATATATAATTAATTTTATTTATTTTAATATTTTTTTTCGGATCTTAAATCATTGTTATGTTAACCTTTTGTATTATTTCAAAAATAAATAATTAAATTTATTTATTTCAACAATATTATTATTATTTTTTAAAGAATTTAGATGTTTATTTATTAAACTCGATTTTTTAAATAACGATTTCATCCATCTGACCCTTCTGTAAAGATGTTTTATGTTATAAATATTAATGCTAATAAATACAAAATTATATGTTACATGTTATAAATGTGTTATAAATATGCAAAACAGTTTTTTTCTTGGATTAAAATATTTCATTTCTAAATTTCAAAATATATAATTAAATTTATTCATTTTAAGAAAATTATTTAAATTTTTTCAGAATTTAGGTCATTCTCTTATCAACCTCGTGTTTTCAGAAACGCTTTTTAAGCAATTCGTTTTAAAAAAAGGACTGTGCAAACTTTACCATTTAAGGTGTTCTTTTGCAGCATTGTCTACAGATATTTCCCAGAAATGCAGTGTAAGGCAACGCCGTCATTTGGCCCCAAATAGCGAGACGTAGTTGCGAGCTTTTCCATCATCTGTCTCTCATAGCTCCATTCATCATGCACTTTTTGTTTCTACCACTGCACCCGTTTCCCGAACACATTCGGGAAAGGCGATGAAAAAAAAAAGGATTTCTCCATTTCCATTCCCACGTGGGGAAATGATACCGTAAAACACCGGTTTACCGGTATCAACCTTTTCCCGTTTTCCGGAGAACGGAAAAAAGGTTTTTTTTTTTATATATACGACGCGACTACAACGCCCCCTGTTACCCAACCGCCTACTTCAAATGACAGGTTGCAGGAAAAGAGGTGCTAAAATCTGTCATTAAATCATACCATTACGGTTAATCCATTTTGCTGGCGCAATGGCATCACAATTATTGTGTTTCCCACACTATTTCCGCTGGACAGTTTTTTCTTTATTTGTTTCTATTTCAGAAACAAGATTACTGAAGAAACTGAATAAATTTGAGGAGAGAAACACCCTGATTATTTCTGATGGGTGCCGAAATGAAGTAAGGTTTATGCTGCTTTCCTTGACATTTTGTGCCATGAATGGTAATTAGTGTTATAATGAAGTCGTTCCTTTGTCACGAAAGCAACTTTAATGAAGAGATTAAATTGATTTCCGTACTGTTTGGTTATTTTGTTTCAAATAGCTCATTTGAATATGAATACAAAAATTTGCGCAATTTATTATTATTCTGAAGTATGAACAATGCCTATAATTTTTTTAGGGTGAAAAATTTAATAATCATGAAGTTTCTGTGAAATCTATAAATTTGAAGGTTGCCTGATGGCCGAGTCATTTAAATGTTTATCAGGTTCTACGTTTCCTGGCATTTAATATTATATATTAAGTGCATTATGAATTAGAATATTATAATATTAAATATGTCCTGCTGGTAGAGTGGCTAGTGATCCGGCGTTCAGTGTCACAGGTTTCGGACTCGAGTCCCGCCTGTTCCAAGGATGTTTGTAGTGGTTCGGACTCACTTTTAACCGAAGGTCCCGGTCTAAAATAACTGTAGAGTGTAGGGCTGACAATTCTACCCCGTAAAAAGAAAACATATACTGTCTTGAAATCTGTCAAGGGCAGACGGCCTTGGCCCACCGTGGGGCTGTTGCACCACTAATGATGACGGTTTTTGTGTGCAATATATTTCATATGTATATATTTATTATAGTATTAAGTTATTAAAGTAGTATTTGTATTTAAAGGCAAATAACTAGTTTAGAGTTGAATGCGACGAATCGATTACTTGTTAGAGTTGCTAGTTAGACACAAGCAGCTCACAGCAATTTTGAAAAGAAAAATTTTGATAGTTATTGTGAAATTTTTTTTTTCATCTAATTTTTTGTTATTATTATATAATTTAAAATTTTAATATTTGAAAATTAAATTATTTCTATTGCATTGGGATAACTAGATGTAGGCACAGTGATATGGTGTGGTATATTAGTTGTAGTAGTAGTGGTTTTAGAAGTTGTTTCAACGCCAAAAATTGAAATGAATTGATCGATGCGACGTTGTTGAGATAATCCACTTCAAATCATGGCACAAAAATGTTCACGAATCAATTCCATTTTTTGATTGACATAAATTTTCAAGTTTCTGTAAGCAACAAAAAGGCAGTCCTTTTGATAAAAGGTTTCTGAATAAACAAAGGTGACAAATGTATAATTTTAGAGCTGTTATGTCAGACAGGACCACGCAACACTAGTACAGGCAGTTCTGGATACATAAATAGCAACCCACGTATTATGGTAGAAAACTTCAAAAAGTTTCGTCAGTCATTTAGTTGAAAATTAAAGAAGCTAATTATGATAATTCTATAGAATCAACGAGTTTTGTGAAATGGCTTCCCACGCCTTGACACAGTATATAGAGTAAAATTGGCAGTTATGAAAGAAAAAAAAACCTTGGTAATATAATATTAACATTTAAAGCATTATTGGTATATTATGTATATTTTGACAGTACCAAGGTCAGTTTTCATGTTCGCGAGAAAGTAATTACAGAACAAATAAAAAACAAGTAACAGATTTAAGTTATTCAGAATAAGTGTGTAATATTACCTCAGTAAAATTACACAAAAGTCATACATGGAAAAATGTATGAGAATTAGGTATTATACCCTCATCTAAAGGTTGTGTTCATAGAATAAAGTGACGAAAGACCTAAATAATTGTATTTAAGTGTAAGAGGTGAAGAATTTACTCATATAATGAAAGAATGAAAGGACGAGAACAAAAATAGTGGCTGTATTCATATAATATATCATATATCTGAAAAATATCTGGCAGAAAAATTAAAAAGCTGACATAGACGATATAAATAAGCAGAGTACGTAATTGATTGCGCCTGAGGAAATAGCGCGTGTAAGTGAAAGGACTTAAGGAAGGTACGAACAAAAAGTAAAGAACAAAGATAAACTCAGAGAAAATACAATTTCATGATTAAACATCTTTATAATAATTTCTCGAAAGTGCGTACACCAACATTTTCACAAGATACAGAGCGGACACGCAGGAATTAATTGATGGACATATGCAAAAATGACTGGCCTATCAGGTATTTTACTAGGTGACACATACGACACCTTTCTAAATGATATTTTGCCGTTATTTTTGTTCCGATGTTTCTACAGCTCTAAGTATACGAATGTGTTCCACCACGATAGAGTCCCACTTCAGCACTTGCGTCATAAGTCAACTCGGGGACTCTTAAAGCCCACATTGGAGCAGACAAGATGGTCACCACGATCACCAGATCTGATATGCTTGTATTTATTTATTTTTGTAGAGACATAAACGAGAATGATCTGCTGAAATCTCTCTTAGTCTGATGATTGTCTAGTGGCCAAACTGACAGTTGTTGTTGGGAAAGTCATTTTGGCTAAAATGCAATAATCCATTCTCCGCCGATATGAGTCTTGCATTACTATTGGTAGTCGCTCTTTTAATCCTATATTGCAAAAAATAATATTTGTTTCTTTCGATATTAGCGGTCTTTCTGATTTACTAAATTCTTCTTCTTTTCTTCCTTAAGTGTAGGTACTTACACATGGTATATCTTTACATATATTCCATTAGAAAATATCCTTATTTTGACCTTCTCTTTTACATTTGTGCTAGAACGTATACTCCATATCTGAAAACTACAACTAGCGACATTTTATTATAACCATCACCACAAGTTTTAGATATTATAATATTTATCAGGAATTATATGTTACCCTTATTATATGATAGCTTGCAAAGATCACTGAGAAAGCTAAGAATATAAATTTTAAAATAATAAAAGCCCTATATATAAAATAAAAGCATCAATACCTTTTAATTTGCATTCTTTTAAGATTTAATGAAAGTTTTAAACATAAGTATAATACAGAAGAATTGATTAACAAAATTACGGTTATAGCTCGTTAAAAACTCTAAAAAGGAACTGTTAACCTTTAAAAAGTTTAATTAATTAAAATGTTAACATTTAAAAAGGAATAGTTCCATCAAATTTTAAAATATTAATTTTTCAATTTCATCTTTTACGAATATATTATTTTATTGATTATAGTAATGGAAGGACTTTTTAATAAATGACTGCATAAAAATTCATTAAAAATTTGAATGCATTGATAAACGGTGCGCATTTTGTTCATCATAAATTATCCTTCAGATAAAATACCGCTAAAAAAATAAAAGATATTAAATTACTTATTGCCGTAAGCAATAATTTATGTAGACGGTAAAGCATAAAAAAAATGTAATAGAGTGAAAAATTTCAAATGTGAGCCACATTTATCAATATTTGGATTTAATTTACAAAATATTACAAATTAGGCCTTTTTGTATTGAAATATTAAATTTAAATATTAATAAATATTTGAAGATAACCACTATATCCTTAAATAATTCATGCAAAGTGGTATTAATAGTAAATACTGCAAGACTTTCAAAATTAGTAAGGAAATGAAATTATTAATTGCTCTGTCGATAATATGTACGAATGTGCTTTGCATAACAAAGTATTCATTAAAAAGTAATCATTTTATCTGATATCATTTGAATGAATGTTCCATGAACAATCGGACTTTTCTTGTCCATGCGATATATACCAGTGAATTAAGCATAAACGAGAAAATAACAACTTAAAAATTAATTATTCAATCTTACTGAATTTATTCTAATCACGGGTTGATTGAAAATGTTAAAATTTAAATTCAATTAAACACAATAAATTATTCAAAAAGGGTAAAACATTTATTTTTTTATAAATTTTATTTAAATACATATGGCATATGACAAGTGCATATATTATGGTTTAAAATATTGAGAAAAAAATGTATTAAAACGAGTTGAAGCATATAAAGTTAAAATGATTTATTTTTGGTATATTTATTATATTATTTTTTGATATGGAAATAATTAAATTTTCCTTTTAGAATTTTTAATTGGATTTTATGGACAACAACGATTACACAAAGGGTATTTTTTCCCCATTGATGCTAATATAGAAATTCTACATTAAAAATCTAATGCTACACTTAAAAAATAATGTTTACAAGAAAGTAGATGGCAATTTCCCCAAGAAAGTACCAATGTGACTCAAACATTGGTTACTGATTTACATTTCTATTTTACATTTCTTTTTTCTTTCTTTTTTTTTAAATTATGATTTAGTTTTTACTTTTACTGCAACTATCATTCGATTGTAAAAAAAAAAATTCTAGCTTTATTAATTGTTTGAGGTGTACTTTTCCAAATATAATCTGCAAGTTTCCAAATAATTGACGAAGATCGCATTTCATTGTAAGATAAGCAACAGTGTTTGAATAAAAATTAAAGTGAGTAATCGAAATTCATAATAATGCAAATCAAATTAACAATATTTCAAACATTGAAAAATTGAAGTTTTTCAAACATTGAAGTTTTTACACTTCTCTTAATAGCTCCGAAAATACTATTATTAATAATTTAACTAAAATTGAATATGACATTTCATTGCATAGCTATTGTAAAAGACCTCGACATGTTTTAAACATTAATAAGTAGACCGTTTTCTCTTTTTTCCCTCTGGTCCTGGTAACTATTTGTTAGGTTCGCGTTTGTTGTTTTTGAAACTGCTACTGCGTGGGTGCTCTGCTGTGCATTGGCTCTAGGATCTCTTTAGGTTTTTTCACTTTTTATTGTCTGTATGTAACTTGCTTTGTTTTAATTTGTTTTTGTTTCCTTTTCATTCTATATTTTCTGACCATTGTGCAATTTGTTTATTTTTTCAATGGGCTGTGACCGACTGCCACTGTTTTACATGTACTGCTACTTGGAGGTCATGTAAAACAGTGGCAAACCGTTCAATTACACCGATTCTCTTCTCTCTTAAAAATATTATCAGTTTAAGATTTAGATTATTTTAATAATAATTTCAAAACAGTATTAAATACTGAATTGTTTTTGATAATCATTATAATGAAAATTAAATTATCCTTAATTAAAGTGCTCGTCATTATCAATATATTTGAAAAAAATAATAAATATTATAACAGATTTAGAATAATTTATTATTTCATCAAAAATAAAACAGCAGAATCCAGACAACATTAACATTTCCAGACAATCCCAGTAATATTTTAAACATTTTTTAATTCTTAAACTGCTAATTATTCTTTATCCTTTGTAAATAAATCAAGAATAAGTCTACATGCTTACAAAATATAATTAAGACAAAACTACTGCTGTTAAAAAAATTAATCTAAATTAAAAACGTATATTTTTATATTTATTAATGACTATTAATAAATAAACATTTAATAGTTACCCAAAAATGTCCTCGGATTTTAAAAGAGTTAACTAAAGACATCTAATTCCTTTCAGAACAAAAACAAAGATTATTGGCCCCCTATTTTTCATTTACCAAAAGCTACTTAAAATAACTTACTAGTTAGTATTTTTTGAATTATGTTTTTATTTACTGATTAGCATGCTACTGAATTTTGATTTATTATGTCGAAAAATATTTGTCAACTTCATGCAAATATTTAGCAGTTTCTGCAAATTTTAACGTTTCCTGGTATTTAATAATATGATTTATACTATGCATTATGATTTTATTTACTAATTATCAAGCTACTGGGATTCAATTTATTATGTAGCACAAGTATTTGACATGTTCATTTAAATATTTACCAGGTTCTACATAATTTAATGTTTCGTGGAATTTAAAATTTTGATACATCTAAAATTGTTTTTTAGTGGTATTATTTAAAATTGTTGTTGTTAAAAACATTTTATAATAGTTTTGCCAAATGTGAGGATCAGAGGCAATAATCTACGGAGAAGATTGCACAGAAGATGATTATACTCTCCATCCACGTTATCTTGAAACACTTCCTGCTCCACAAATTTAACAGGACCCTTTGGCAAACCATAATTTTCAATTGTGTTTGTCAGTATTCAATTAGAATTTCATCATTTCTAAAATTAATGCAATAATCACCAGTTCATAAGTATCGATAAGTAGCTTACTATCAAGTAAATAACTTCTAGGGGAAGTTAAGTATACATAATTCGGAATCACATATCATTGTTCACTCTGTAATGTTTAAACTAGAAATAGGTGACATCGTACGATGCAAAAGTTTTGAGAATTTAGAATTCTTAGAATTTTCACCTTCTGTACCAGTACCTTCTTCACCAGTACGGTATCTGATTAGGATTGTACATCACTTTAGTGGATATGCATCTAACTAAGCTGGCTTCAGAAAATAATGGGTGTGACATACTACTTCTACGTACAACAATACACGAAAAGGCGGATTCACATTCATTGATTCTCTGAATGCACTTATAATACTATACTCTAGTATATATATGTTCTAGTATATACTAGAACTCCTCTTAGATAAGTGCATCAGCACTTATCTAAGAGAAGTTCAATGTAGCTAGCTTCATGAGTCATGATGTACTGAGTTCAAGTTAATAGAAGGTTGAACTAGTTTGACGCTGGACATTCAAGTTCAAATATGTATCCTATAACGCACCATAATAGGATGTCCAATTACAGCGTCTGGAGAAATCTACAATAAAACTACATTCACCCGCATTTCTCCTTTAACGTTGTTCATCATATGCAACAACACCAAAAAGTTCTTGTTTTGTAAATTAATTAATAAACTTTGCTTTGCTGTAGGACATTCTAAGTTCACATACCCGCTGAACAGAGCACCATGCTAGGATGTTCCACTTCAGTGTCTGATGAATTCTGCTTTTAAAGTACATGCATCCACATTTTTCCTTTGTTTAAGGAAAAATGTGAATGCATAATAATGCATGTTGATAACACTGTTAATAATAATACATGTTCATATCCATGTTGTGCATGCATGTTGATAACACTCAACAGCTCCAAAATTGAATTGTTTTTTTTTTCATGTACATTGGTTAATAAATTTCTCTTTATTATGGAAAAACCCAAGTTCAGATATTCAACCAATAGATCATCATGCTAGCATGTCCCACTTCAGTGTCTGGAGACTTCTGTTTAAAACTACATGCATCTACATTACTTTAGTGTAGTTGATCATGCGCAACAACATCAAAGGCTTTAGGGATGTATTTTTGTAAATAAACTACGTATTAATTGAAGTAATGCCCTTTCGTTTCGTATGTTTGTCATGTGCACATTTTCCCAAAACACTTTGTACGACCTGATGGCCAGTTGGCTAGCGCTCGGGCTGTTGGTACCACAGACTTCAGGCTCGAATCCTGGCAATAGCATAGATGCATGTTAGTAGTAAGTATACTCCAAGTGTGCAATCTAACTTCAAGTAATTGTCGCTTGAGATGTCAGATTTTAGAAGACAGATTTGAAGCGCAAAAATAACTGTAATCCTTTTAAACAGTTATTGTCTTTTTAGGATTACAGAAGTTCATGGCAATTGAAACAGATTCAATATTTTATTTCACAAGATAATCAAATAACAAAAAACCAAACATTAAAAGAAATGAGATACTTTTGTTTTCAGAATATATTTTTTTGCTATAATGTGATTATTATCCACTTATGGTTATATAATGATTGTATCATTGCACAGTTTTCGAGTTTACCTTCCCTATAAAATGTCAGATTTCAGGAGATAATTTTGTGATTTGAAAACCAATTTGGTAGTAATAAAACTAACTGAAAATAACTAAGCGATAATAATAAAAGAATATCATACTGTAATTAACTAAGGAGAAAAGTTGACAACAATATCTATATATATACTATGTATCTTGTTCTGTGTCTCTCTCCCTCTCCCTCTATCTCTCAATTGACTACATCTACGGCCTTTGGTACCAGAGGTTTCAGGTTCGAATCCTGGCGGCGTCGTGGATGTTCGTTAGTGGTGCACAAAAATGTTCTTAGAGCGACAACCCAAAGAAAAATCATCGTGTTAAGATCGAGTTTACTGTGTATGGAAAGCATTTCAGACTCTGCATTGCTATTAAGTTATGACTCATCTTGGTGTATCCTGCTGCTCCTCCTAAACATTTCTAATATAAAGTCAAACCCATAAATTAATTCTTAAAAATTACTCCAAGATCTTCTTAATGTTTTATTTTTATTTGGTTCGAATAGAATAAAATAATTATCTAATTTAGAGAGTAATTTAAAACGTTTTTTTAAAAAAAATAATCAGAATATTTCATAAAATTTTATTAACTTTCTTGATTTTTTTTCTTCCTTCCTTAGTTTCCCAGAGTTAGTTGCATTAAAAAGAATAAAATTATTTTTGGATATAAAAATTTGAGTCGCTCTGAAAATTTCATAAATATAATTAAATGCTTAAAATAAAAAGCCTCATTGTATCTGGATTAAATAGATAGACTCCTTTTTATTTAAATCAAAATGATAAACATTAACGAGCTCCTATTAGTACATAAATATAGAAATCACCACGCGAAATAATTGCGTTGTTTAACGAGAAATTCCCTTATAAACACCGTAAAAGTCAATATATTAACGTTATAAGTTATCGTATTTGAAACTGAAGAGTATTTTTATTTTAAGGAAACAAGCTAAGTTTCGTAAAATGAATGTTAGTTAATAAGATAATTTTTTAATACTCTGAATTAAAATGTACTCTTATTAAAAAAACATTATTTACTCGAATGATTCTTATTTTAAACAATAATTTAGATTTTCATTAAAGTTACTTATACGTAAGTTAATGTTTTAGTCTTCAAATTCTATGTTTTCGTTATAAAATCTCTACTTAAGTTCCGCGTAACCACAATGAAGCATTTCTGAATTTTTAAACTTTTGACAATACATGCTTTGTATTATGGATAGAAAATTTTCACATGAAAAGAGTTTTATTAGATAATTAACTTGTTCAGATGAAAAACAAGTAATATAAAAAAAAGATTTTAAAGTCAATTCCTCTTTTTTTTTTTCACTCTATTGCAGAAATTCCTTTATAAATAATTTTCATACATTTTTTTTAGTTTATTTGTAGATATATGCAACTTAAATCTAAAAAAAAAAATTAAATTAATGAATTAAATTTATTTACTGAATTAATATTTGAAAAAAACTGTATTAACATCCAGTGTCCTCCACTACAAGTTCAAAAAAAGTGTGATTGAACTCGAGTGGATGAATAAAAAGTATTTTATGAACGATTTAAAATTTGAATAAGATATATATAGGGAGAGTGTGAGCTAATAGAAGGAATTGAAAAATTTGGTATTTTGAAATCTTTCCATTCTGCCAACTATCGAAAGCTTTAAATACTATGAACAACTAACACACACACACACACACATATATATATATGTATATATATAGACACATATATAGATACACACAAATATATATATATACATACATATATAATAATATGAACTTCTCCATACTCAACAGACCTAGTCCCCACTGACTACCACTGCCTCCACAATTTGGACAAATCTTTAGTAGGAAAACAATTTAATTGCAATATTCATTCAGACAGAGTTTTAGATTCAGAGATTCTGCTTCAGACAGAGTTTTATACTACCGGCCCGAAAAGCATGCGTCTTAAATGGCAAAAGAGTGTAGACAATAAGGATTCTTGCAATGATGAATAAAAGAATTCCTTATATTTGTGAGTTATTAGTCAAGTTAGATTCTTTCTTTCCGTGTTTGTCTTTTTTCTACAGATTTCCTCTGTGACTATTCACTTTAACTTTCCAAAGAATGCGTTATAAATTCCGTTACTTTGAATCTTCGCACACTTGCATGCTCCATTTCCCATCACACATTCCATTAAAATTCGCTTGTTTCGGTGTCTTTTGAATGTATTTACATTCTCCAAGAAATTTAAGGACACTTTATAAACAAGTAATATTAAAAAAAAAAAAATTTTAAGTCAATTCCTACTTTTTTTTCACTATATTGCAGGGGTAATATTGCAGGGTAATATGGAAATGAGCGGGTTGATAGGTTGGCCAAAGATGGATCACAAATGATATAATCTGGTCTTCCGCCGCCTTTGCATCATATAAAGCGATATAGTATGCCTTACTCTATTAAATCCAACCGTTTCAACCTGTATAAAGAGCAGACTTCTGAAAAAATGTGGTCATACAAAATAAGCCATAACAAGTAATATAAAAAAACCTTTTTTAAAGTCAATTCTTACTTTTTTTTCACTCTATTGCAAAAAGTCCTTTATAAATAAGTTTCATTCCTTTTTTTAAGTTTAGCTGGCGACATCTAGGGGTAGATAAATGCAACTTAAATAAAAAATAAAAAAATAAAAAAAAAGAAACTAAAATTAATGAATTAAATTTAATTACTGATTTAATATTTGAAAAAACTGTATTAACATCAAGTGTCATCCACTACAAGTGAAAAAAAATATATATTTGAACTTGAGTGGATGAATAAAAAGTATTTTATAAACGATTGAAAATTTGAACAAGATATATATAGGGACAGTGTGAGCTAATAGAAGGAATCGAAAAACGACACGCCTTCAATTATTTGAAGTTTTTATTTCCCAGATGTATTAAAAATAGACGAAAGTTTCTTAAAAATATATGCAATGTAAAAACATTTATTATCTAAATGCATCAAATATATAAAAATATGTAAATTTTTATTCAGTAATTAATAAAAGTCCTAAGATCAGACGATACATTTCAGACCAAACAGATGACTTTCATTCATTTCAACTTTTGTATATCAACGGTAAGAAATTCATATTTGCTTATCAAAAATGATAGGAACTAATGTTAAAAAAATGTCTTCAGAAGAATGTGTCATAAATTATGTTACTTTGTACATTGAGGACATTAAAAATTCCTTTGTAAATTTAAATTGAAAATACTCAAATTTGCTAATGTGATTTTATGATTTTTAGTATGTTATAAACGTATTACACTTAAAATATATATTCAAACAAGTTCAAACCCATATAATTAATTTATAGGTAATATCATTGCTTTATTTATTCTAAAATGGTAAAAAAAATCTTTTGTGAAAAATTGCCTCGTTTAGTTATTAATCTAACAACGAAATGGAGTTACATAAAAATTACCTAGCAGCTCGTAAAATTATGTTTTATAAACTTAAAAATGTTTTTGCCATGGCTTTTATGTTTCATGTTGCATAAGATTAAGTCCAATGATTTATAGACTTGGCATTTTAAAAATTAACGCTTAGTCAGTAACAATGTTTAGAGAAAGTTCTTTCAAAAATTATTTTATCAACCTCAGAGGAATAATGTAAGATAAGCCATTTTAACTTTAAAAGCACATTTTTTTTACGGAAAACATTAACGATATTTTAGCATTTAGATTTATTTATTTTTTTCATAAAAGTTGTAAAAATAGTTTCGGTTTAAGTTGATTTATCGCACTTTACTTGTTTATTCATGCTTTAATATTTTGGGGAGTGTTTAGTTCTTTTAAATAGATTATCTTAACGCATTTTTTAATCACCATGAATTTGTAATCTTTTTTGCAGATTTAAAAACAGAATTTCATGCAAATTTAATATTTTTTTTATCACATTTCACGCATGGAAGAAAATAATATTTTTTCCTTTTTTTCTTTTAAATTCAACTTAAAATAACTTCCTGTTCAGCAAAAACACTCTGCTTTTGAATGTCAGACATTTGTGCAGATTCCCGTAAGTCACTCGCTACAAGAGTAGAAAATGTATAACACATTCAGTGTTACCTAGAATTCACCAAGAGTGTCTGCTACACTGCACATCTATAGGGTAATTATAATTAAAACTCCACATTCAAAATGCTGTAAAAAAAGAACCACTCATTACAATGAGTTCAAATTTGAAGTCAAGATATTTGAAGTCAAGATACTTGAAGAAGAGGAAACGGTATGGCATCAAAAAAAAGTTCCAAAGTGTATGAATATATGGCGCTGTAAGCGGTATAAAGAAAGTAAATTCGGCTGTCAGTGATAGTTTGAAACGAAATGACAACGTATTTGGCATGGGTTGCACATTCAATCAACTATAGTGTTCAATGTTCTTGATTGTTCCTGGTTTTTGAAGGAAAAACTGATTTCCTAGTCATTCAACAATTGTGACACTGTAAGTGAAAAGTCCATCCACCACGGCAAGATCATACGCAATTGGATGGGAAAAATCGGTGGAACTCCTTTTTGATGCCATACCGTTTCCCGCTTCTTCAAGTATCTTCAGATTATATTTGTTTCTTTTTTCACAGCATTTTGAAAGTGGAACTTTAATTATAATCACCTTGTATATTGTCATAACAGTTTCGTATGTATACCGTAAGGATGACACCTGGGGGTTCTCAACCTCCTACTGGTACCCAACGAAAGATCTTTCTAATCTACAAATTTTTATGCTCAACATTGGCCTTGAGACAGAAACTTTCGAACAGGGCTTACTTAATTTATTACCCAATATGCTCAGCTCCGTACTTGAGGATATAAACTATTTATAACTTTTATTAAGGTATTCTAACTAGAATTCTATATATCCAGATGGAATTATCAAATAAATCTAACAATCTATTAACCCTGATTTGTTAGGCAAGGCTTCTAAGAGATAAAACAAAATGTACTCATTTTTAAAAGCACAATTTTTCAGGGCAATAGAAGTAATGCAACAATGTAGCTTTTTTATGGAATCTCTTTGATTCCATAAAAAAGAATTATGGATTAAAGGATTAATATTAAAGCAATCTCTTCGATTTTTTATGGAATCTGTTTGATTCCATAATTAAGTCCAATGATTTATAGACTTGGCAATTTAAAAATCAAGGAAAAAAAAAAGAAAAAAAATTCAAAGAAATTCCAT
>BPLQ01001171.1:0-138330 GCA_021605075.1 Caerostris darwini
GACAGTTGGGCTTAGGGATGACAACCCTACCCCTTAGAAACAAAACATCTCTTGTCTGGAAATCTGCCAGTAGGCAGACGGCCTTGACCCACATGGTCTGTTTTTATTGGTCTGGTCTGTTTCTATCAATAAATATATCAACGGCTGTATTTTTTTCAGCAATATTCTGAAATCATCGCAAATCGATTTTTGCAGTTGATTTATGACATTGTTTGTTGACAAATTTGTAACCGCGCTAAACCCACGTTCTACTAAATGTGATGAAAGAATACAGCTTAATCATTTCATTAATATAGCCTAGGGGTGGACAACCCAAATGATCTAGCAGACCACTTTGGAAATGCACCGTAACTACGCGTACGGCATATATAATTATATATCCCACTATTATATTTAGGCCCACTAGAGACATTTTTTGGAGTAAAAAATTAAAACATAATGGGTTATTATTTTTGTGTTTACTGTTATTCTTACATGTAAATAATAGATAATGTAATAATAATAATACTAAACGCATTGTAAAGACACATATAACACTAAAAATGAAATATATAAAATATATAAATATAAATGAAATAAAAAATGAAATCACTAAAAAATATTTATTTTACTAGTGCGACAATTTTTTTTCCACTCTTCCACTAAGCTTTTGCACATCGATCTCAAGTTGAGTATTTGCACATCGTAATCGGTGTTGCAGGTCAGCGTCCGTTATTTTTGGGCGTTGTAATTTTCAGCGTATATTCAGTTTTGTGTTTGGCGAATTTCATTTTCGAAAAAAAAAAAAAAAAATGATTCGTAGGTTAAGTTGAACCAAAATCGCTAGGGACTTTTTCGTGCCAGATTTCTCAAATATCTAGGGATGGTCACTGCGTCTGAGGTCACCTAAAGTGAAACATAGAGTCTGTCATATTAGATGTTCCAAAATGAGCGCGCATAATGAGCACTAAGAATACAATTTAATTCTTCTGCCAACTCATAACTCATCAATAAAACATGTAACATTTGTCCTATGTTCGCAAGAATATTAGTTTAAAATCAAAGTTAATTTTCTCTCGTCATTTCGACAGAATATAGAGATGCACCCATAATATATTTTTTTGAATACCTTGGTTTTCACTCCTTTGGCCATTATAAAATAAATATATTTTGTAAAAGTGTGACATATCTAATATGGGCCGGAAGCATATTCAAGGCGAGCCTCATGGCCTGCGGGAAGCGTGTTGGCCACCGCTGTTATAGCCAAAATTCAGTATAAACTGTAGATATCTGCTTTTGCAGTTTTTATACATCAAGTGAAACATGTAGAAATAATTATTCTACATTTTCTTAGCATCTCTTTATGCTTTCAATGTCCTCTTACTTTTATTAAACCTTTTTGTTTCGATTGCTTCATCAAGGAAAAAAATGCCTTTGTTGTTTTATACCATTAAATCTATCCGGCGTATTTTACCTTTATTGGAATTAATAATATTCGTGACTTTTTATAAAGTAAAATTAAGAACTCACACCGCCAACCTTTCTGTTGTTGTTGTTTTATTGCAGCAGGCAATACAAAGACAGTTATTCTTTATGCCATAAGCAAGGGCTGCATTACTCTTACTCATTTAGCACAACCCAGAGGGCACTTGTAGCTTGAAGATAGGCTACGGAAGCGAGTAACACTAACCCCATAACTCTCTACGATTCTATTAGACCGGGAGCTACTGTTTAATGTGGGTTCCGAACAACTACAAACATCCATGGCACCACCGGGCCTCGAACCCGAAATCTGTGGTACCGAGCGCTAGCCACTTGGCCATCAGGCCCCACATACCCCCAGCCAATCATTCTAAAATCAATTTTAATATTTTTGGTTTCCTGAAATAAACATCGAATAGTAATTTATGAAATTTTCGATTTTACCATTAATACTTATTATTATAATCAATTATTTTCGAATGATTAAATTCTTTATCAATAATCCAATCAATACAGACGTTTTTAAATGACATCATCATTAATAAAAATCAAAGAAAAAGTAGGCATTAAATATTCTGAATAAGTAGATATATAACATGGACTCTTTATTTCAATTTTTTATTATTTCTCAGTACAATGATAAGGTTTCCTTTGATTGAAATAGTCATAAAAATGGTCTCAACGATCTACTTTTAAGTGAGAGGTGAAGGCTTTAAAAGAGTTCTTTGTGTAACACTCATATCAATGAAAAGAGTAAAAATAAGAGAAGGGAAATGTGACCCATAATTCAGCCCGTCAAAAATCAAAATAATACGTAGCTGTTTCAAAAGTTTTTAAATTTTTATTTCAATACTGTTTATCGAATGATTTTTTTTTTAGATGTTAAATTAATTTTTAAACATTTTTGATTAAATTTCAAATGATTCTTGTTTAATTATATCGAATTTTTTAGGATTCTTGATTAAATAATATCGAATTTTTAAGGATTCGTGCTTATTTAATATGGAATTTTAAGGATACTTCTTTAATTAATATCGAATTTTTAATGTTTTTTGATTAATTAATATCAAATTTTTAAGGATTCTTGATTAAATAATATAGAATTTTTAATGATTCGTGATTGAATAATATCAAATTTTTGATGATTCTTGTTTAATTAATATCGAACTTTTAAGGATTCTTGATTAAATAATGTAGAACTTTTAATGATTCTTGTTTAATTAATATCGAATTTTTAATGATTCGTGATTATTTAATATCGAATTTTAAGGATTCTTCTTTAATTAATATAGAATTTTTAATGATTCTTCATTAATTAACATCGAATTTTTAAGGCTTCTTGATTAAATAATGTAGAATTTATAATTCTTGATTAAATAAAATTGAATATTTAAGGATTTATTGAATAAATAATATGGATTTTTTAACGATTCTTGATTAAACAATATCGAATTTTCAATGATTCTTGATTAAATAATATCGACTTTTTAATGATTATTTTAAATAATATTTAATTTTTAAATATTATTGATTAAATAATGTCGAATTTTTAATGATTCTTGTTTAATTAATAAGAATTTTTAATGATTCTTGTTTAATTAATATCGAATTTTTAATGATTCGTTTTTAAAATTAATTCGACATCGAACATTTCTTAACTCACAAACTGAGAAAAGACTCGCAAAATGTTTTCAATTATAACATTTGTATCGATATTAATGATGTTTCTTTACATTATTCTTATTATTGAACAAAAAGAATAATATTCTAATAAATATTAATTATCATTCCTATTTTTTGCCATTTAATATTTATTAATTTAATAATATATTTGTGTCGTTCTTTATTTAGTTTACTTCATTTCAGTTATTATTCCTTTATAAATTGTTATTTTTTTAATATCAAACTATGTAATTTTTTGAAATAATTAGATAGTTTTTAATTAAAATATAAAATACCTCTTACATTATACTTAAATAAATATTTATCTATACATAATAAGAACAATTCTATAATTCTACAAATTTATAATTATAGAACAATCTAATTCTTAATATAATTTTATTGCATGCTATGTGTCCTTCTTCCGTTTTAAATTATAGAAAAATAATATAATAATATTTTTTGGATGGCAACACATTTGTGTTTTTGAAACAGAATCGTTTGGTTTTTTTTTAAATTTCCATTTCATTCCAAATAAAAAAAAAATCATTATATTTATTCCACGTGAAACATTTTATGATGTACTATATTTTTAGAAAGTTTTCAATAATAAACACAAAATATACTCGAAATCTTAAGAGAATAGATGCAAAAAGGCTCATAAGAATTAAAAGAATCAGAAAAAAACATGCTAATATAATGACGTTGTTTGGTGATAGTCAACAAAATTGGAGACCCTCTAGATAACCATTCTTTATATTTTTTATTTCATACTATTTGACTAAAGTATTCCATATTAAGGTGTAATTTTCTCATCAAAATCCTGAAATCAAATAAATTTTTTTTTTCTTCCTAAAAAAATAAAATAAAACCACATTTAATCTTTTTATCTTTTTTGCAATCCGAATGACGTACATACGGACAGCAAACAACCTTGAAAATCAAGGTGACTTATGGGTAAGTAAAATAAATACATTAACGTTACAAAATTTATAGGACTAAGAGATGTAGTTCAAGAAGTCTTTTTAGTTTACAAAGTGGCAACGGGGAAAAAAAAGTTGCAATCGGGATTTCCCAACTGATGATTGAGAGCAGTGCAAAACTCTTTTGAACCCTGCTTCCCAACTCTTTTGGATATAAAGTCAAGGACTTTAGTCATAGGTCACAAGAAATGGTGGATGTCTACTCTAAGAATCTATTCATGTACCACATGCATACTAATCATTTTGATCATATATTTTAGTAAACTCAATTAAATGCCCATGCAATTTTTTCTGTGGTTAGGAACGCTATGGCTGTGTGATTTCAAGGTGACATCCCATTATCGATTTGATTTTTATTGGTTTTTATCACGAAGTCCGATTTTTCCATTGTATCCAAAGAAGAATTGTTTCCAGGTTCAAATAACTTCACTGAATCGCGATGAAAATTCGTCACTTTTTACTTTTGACTTAATAAAAAATACCCCAAAAGTAAGACGAATTATTTTTTTTTTCAAAAATTCATTATTTATTCTTCCAAATTTATTTCATCGCCTTCAAAGCAACCCCCTCCGGAAACTATGCACTTATGCTTCTCTAATCCTCAATGCATGCTAAAAAGTCATCGCCAGGGATGGCCTTCAAAGCGCGCGCCGATTCACGTTGAATCACTTCAATCGATTCAAAGCGGTGTCCCCGGATTGATCTTTTGAGTTTAGGGAATAGCCAGAAGACGCACGGTGTGAATACGGGGGTTGTGGAACGATATGGGTTTCATTTTTGGCGAAAAAGTCGCCAAGAATCAATGCAGTGGAAGCTGGCGCATTGAGTGTTTTCGATACCAATCGAGATTTGACGCATTTGAGACCCAAAACATATTTTAAAATGGAATTTTGAAATTCCAACACCATCAGCAAGGTCTCTAATTGAAAATCGAAGGTTTGCAAGCACCATATCTCTAATGTTTTGGACGTGAGATTTGACGGTTGAGGTTGGTGGTCGACCAGAAAACTCTTCGTCTTCAACGCGCTCTCTGCCTTCTTTGAATTGTTTGTTCCACTTCTAAACATTTCTTTCCGATATAGAAATGCTCACCGAATGCCTTCTGTAACATTCTATACGTTTCCAGAAACAAAATTGAATGCAAGTTCTTTGCTCAATGAATTCAGACACTTCAAAAATCGCTGGAATCACTTTTAGCGTCTCACAAAGCCAAGCGTAACTCAAACACTAATGAATATTTTGACGTCAGATTTCACACAGATGTCAAGTACAGTGCCAGCAACCTAAAAAATAAAAAATAAATTAAAATTCCATAAGCCCCGGGAATTTTAAATTAAAAATGGGTCTTACTTTTTGTACACAGTAGTTTTATAGTAAATTCAATGAAGTGCCCATGAAATCTTCTCTGTGGTTAGAAACGCTAGGACTGTGTGATTTCAAGGTGACATCAGAACTTTTTTATCTATTCGATTTTTATTGGTTTTTATCACGGAGTCCGCTTTTTCCATTGTATCCAAAGAAAATTGTTCCCAGGTTCAAAAACCTCCTCTGAATCGCGATGAAAATTTGTCACTTTTTCTTAGACTTAAAAAAATGTATGTTTTCAGCCAAATTATTCAGGGCACGCAAAAATCAATTTGACCCAAACTTTCGAACTTTCTTCTCGTAAAAACAATGAGTTTCCAGAAAGTAAGGAAGAAAAACACAAGTCACATTGTACGTAACAGTTGAATAATCTTTTATTAAAATACCTCTTATTTGGTCATTCTTTCAGAGATTATATCTATTTTAAAGGAATCCTTTTATTCTCTATTCGTGAGAGTTTCTTTTTTACGTTCACTTTCCGTAAATCGTACTGCTAAATGCACGCACAAGGATATTTTTACTAGAGCAGGGATGCGCGGATATATATTTGATATATATATATATATATATGAAGGATATTTTGACTCCCGTAGCCCGCGTTGAATATTTTTACGGCCCGTGAGATTGATCACACTTTTACAAAATATATTTATTTTATAATGGCAAAAGTAGTGAAGACCAATGTAGTAAAAAAAATACATTATGTGTGCATCCATCTATTCAAAAATGAGCTGTCGAAATGATGAGAAAAAATTAAATTTGATTTTAAAGTAATATTCTTGCGAATATAGGACAGATAGTGCCTGTTTTATTGATGAGTTTACAGTACTGAGTTCGTAGAATAATTAAATTATATTCTGCTGATTCATGATGCGCGCGCAGCTTGGAACATCTAATACAACAGGTTCTATGTTTCACTTTAAGTGGGAGTATGGAAGGAATATGGAATGCGAATATGGAATTAAGAATATAAAAAGTGAAGCTCTTATAATAGTGTGTAAAAAGATTAATGCACGTGCAGGGATTTCAAGATCCGTATGTTATCCACCACTATCCTTGGATTTCACAACCCATGTACATTGATTTTGGATTCGTATGCATGTATTAATGATCAGTGTATATGAATTTCAGACTCATACTATTGTGTCCAAAAAGTAAGACCAGTTTTCAATTTAAAATTCCCGTGGCTTATGGAATTTCATTTCGTTTTTCCTTTATTAGGTTGCAGATACTGTCCTCGACATCTGTGTGAAATGTGACGTCAAAATATTCATGAGTGTCTGAGTTACGCTTGGCTTTGTGAGACACTAATACTGATTCCGGTGATTTTTGAAATATTTGAATTCATTGAGCGAAGAACTTGCATTCAATTTTTGTTCGAGGAAACGTATAGAATGTTGCAGAAGGCAATCGGTAAGCATTCCTATATCGGAAAGAAATGTTTAGAAGGGGTATAAACAGTTCAAAGAAGGCAGAGAACGCGTTGAAAACGAAGACGGCTTTGTCGACCCTCCACCTCAACCGACGAAGATCACGTCCGAAGAATTAAAGGTTTGGTGCTTGCAAACCGTTGATTTACAATTAGGGATTTTGCTGATGATGTTGGAATTTCAAAAGTATTGGTCAATTCCATTTTGGGCCTGAACGCGTCAAATCTCGATTGGTACCGAAACACTGAAAACACTACTTTTTGGGCACAGTAGTATATACGAATTTCCCAACCCATATTCATGGATATCCCATCCCATGATTTCATGATCCCTATATATGAATTTTTATGATCCTCATGCATGTATTAAATACCCGCGTATATAGATGTTAGGACTCATATACACAAATTTCGGGACCTCTTAATGTGGATTTTACTATCCATGTGTAAGAATTAAAGAACATGAACACTCTTACAGCCGTGTATAAAAAGAATAATGCACGTGTATATGGATTTTATAATACCACAGATTTCTACAATGAAACCCTTTCTTCTAAAATAAAAATTTGCATTATCCTCTACAACACCCCAGACAAGTACAGAAAGGGTAACTTGCTGTTTTTAGAAAGATTAAGAAGATAAGGTTTCAACAAGTGTAGTGAACGTGGGTTCCGTATCATACACGCTCAAGTCCTTGGCTGTATTTACACCACAAGACAATGAATCTGAGATTCCTTGGATTATTGGCCAAGGGAAAGGTGCACGTGGCTCAAAAAATTAAGACGGCATATTATTCACAGGAGGATTACGAAGGTCGACGCCGTATTTTACATCTCTTTCAACACAAATTGGACTGACTCCATTCATCATAACTGTACACATTGAAAATAAAGCTGTTTTGAAACTTTATGAAAAGTAAAAAATGACTACGTGAAAAAAATGACCATGAAAAAAAATGCTTTCACAAGCCTGGTGAATTTGTTTTAGAACAGCGATGCGCGGACTCACAATCAGCACAGAAAGAACTTAAAAGGAATATAATGAATTGTCGCTATGCCGACGGACTCCTTCGATTCCTTGCGAGCCTGAGGGCCAACTGGCTAGCGCTCTGGCCGTTGGTACCGAAGACTTCAGGTTTGAATCCTGGCGGTGGCCTGGTTGGCGGTTCGGAATCCGCGTTAAACTGTAGGTCCCGGTCTGTTTAGCCTAAAGTGTGCACAAGATGACTGTAGAGCGACAAACCAAACCTACGATCCCTTGGTTTTTCATCGTTTCTATTTACTATAAATGGATCAGCTCTCCCAAATGCTTTCCGGTTTTTTCCAGAGTTTTGATTCGCAAAATTATCACCATGTTCAAGGATCGAAAAAAAAATCGATTCATTGGCCTAATAGTGCTGCACATAGTATCTCTGAGGTCATAAATCATTTCCTTCTGATGGTATGGAGTTTTAGTGGTTTTTGTTACTGCAAAGGTACTCCTTCAAGAGCAAACCTGATTTGTCAAAGGGCTTTTTTTTTACTTTTAGATTAGATTTTCGCACTTACTAAGCTCAAACGTGCTTTGCCAAATGATTTCTATTTATAGGTTAAATTTTTGTGCTTACCGAGCTCAAACGTAATTTGTCAAAGGGATTTTACTTATAGATTAGATTTTAATACTTACCAAGCTCAAAAGTGATTTGTCCAATAGCTTTCTTTTACTTATAGATTAGAGTTTTGTACTTATCAAGCTCAAACCTGATTTGTCAAAGGGCTTTTACTTATAGACAGTTTTGATATTTATGTTTAAAAATGTTTCTTTACAAACATGTGTTATTCTAGACGGATAATTAATTAGTAATTAACACATCTATTTTCATGAGTGAAATTTTAAAATGGGACTTTAGTTTTACATTAGATGTACATACAATGTTTTACATTAGAATGCTCAACCTTTAAACACAGCATAAACCATAAAACACAAATGAAGATAAAAAAGGACGACATGCAAATAACCCCGAACCTGATGAGTAGCTATCAATGAATTTATTATCGGCTCTATTTTTGTCAGCAACTTTCTTAAATCAACGCAATTCGCTATTAGCAGTTGATTTCTGTCATATTCTTGATTTGGTTTGGTTTGTCGTTCTACGGTCATTTTGTGCACAGTTTTGGCTAATTAGACAGGGACCTACAGTTTAACGTGAATTCCGAACCACTCACAAGCATCCATGCCATTGCCAGGATTTGAACCAGAAGTCTGTGGTACCGAAGGTCAGAGTGCTATCCAATTGGCCAACAGGTCGCCAATTTGTTCTTGATTCTGCAAATTTTTCTTTATTGAAAAATTTGTAATCTAGCTAAATCCCCATTCTACTAAATATTATGAAGGAATATAAATTAAATTTTTTTATTACAGCTAAATTCCAGTGTAGAGTTTGCAGTTTTTATACAACAAGTGAAATATGTGCGAATAATTATTCTACATTTTCTGATCGTCTCTTTATCGGCCTTTAGAGGCCTTCAATGACCTCTTATTTTTATTAAACGTCTTGTTTTGATTGATTTATGGAAGAAAAAAAGTGTTTACCCTTTTACATCATCTGGTCTATTCAGCAAGCTTTACCTTTATTGGAATTAATAATATTCATAACTTAAGGGAAATAGAATTTTCTCATGGCCCCCTAGTCGTCTATCTATCGTTTGTTTTTGCGCAAAAAATGTTGGTCCATCCGTGGTCAGATGTCATCAGTGGAGAGCATTTCCTGTATTCGAACTGAACTGATTATAAGCACTTGTCTGAGATATGAGAATGAATTAAGCAGGCTGTTATCGCCTTGAAGATAAGGACATTCTTGGCAGACATGCTCTCTCTGAAATTCTGTTGGTGTCCGGTCACATTAAGTATTGCGTTTTAATATCTCAGAATTTCAGCAAACACTACGTGACTGTAAAGCGGAATTAATAATAGGTTTCATAAACCTTTGACGCAGGTGCTAGGGATTCGTAAGTTAAGGATAATAAAATGTTTATTTTATTGTTGAATAAGATAATAGTGGTCTGAAAATAAAACATTTTTACGTTGCAAATATTTGGAATAGTAGGAAGTGAAGTATATTTTGTGAGAGGTAAAAAAATTTATGGTAATGAAAATTGTTTTTTTTTGTACTAATGCAGCTGGCAAGCACTTAGATAGTTGTTTTCGATGCCTTAAGATAATCATGGCACCGACGTTACTCACTCAGCACTACCCAGGAGGTGCGTAAAAAACCTGAAACCTGTGGTACCAAGCACCAGTGCACTAGCCACTCGGCCATCAGGCTCCATTGTCTTTATAAATTTATGGATGAAAAATATTGTCTTTATTCTAGTAAAAAAAAATCGATTATAAATATGTTCTCTTTTAACACTTTTACGAATAGTTTTCTTCCTTTAAAATGAAGAAATAACAAACATCTTTGTTGAGTTTCGAACTCAGCTACCCTAATTGGAAAATTCTTTTCTTTTCTACTTATATTTCTACTTTTCTACTTACATTTTTTCTATATAAATCACAAAATCTGTTTATTTCGATGAAAGTTAAAATAAATGGATTTTATGATTGAATGTGTGTGCAGAACTATCCCATCAGAAGATTACAATAAGCAGAATCAGAAATCTGAATTAAGAACAACTACAAGATTGAAATAAATAGAATTTTTTTACATTAATTGATATACATTATTTGTATTTTATGAATTCTTAATACATTCAGTAATGTAAACATAGTGTATTATTATTTTGAATTATTTTATATTGAATTATTTTTTGTTATTATAAAATAATATTTTTCCTAGAGTATCTTTCGTTTAATAGTTTTATTTTAATTGCAATTGGAATCAGCCCTATTGAAAAATATGAGAGGGGTAATATCTTTTAAGAAAAATGTCCTTGAATTTGTTAGAACTGGTTTATAAACCAAAAAGAATTAAGGTTTTTTTAATGTGATTTTTATGTTAAGCAATGAAACTTTATTTTCAACGATGACATTTTTCTTGTTTTTTTTACATGTAAATAGCACTTAAGGACGTTTTAGTGCGAAGCGAATTGTGTATGGATTTATAAGATCACTTTTTAGCAAACACAAATCTATTGATGCATTATCTTTCTATGATAATGCCGCGCTGGCCTTTGATTCTTTGTGGAATTTAAAGGGCATTGATAAATTATATATTTTATTTTAAATTCATGTTAAAGTCGATTTCATGCAATTAAGGATTAGAAAAAATAATATTAAAGAGAAATCAAAATTCCTAGTATCAAATATTCAGAAATACTAAAAAAAAATAAAACAAATTGAGGTTGAAACTAATGTAGAATTTATAAGCTAGAGAGATACTAAAGAATAGAAATTTCTTCTTAAAAGGTTTATTGTACAAATGCAATTACTACTGTGCCCAAAAAGTAGTTTCCAATCCTCAATGCATGCTAAAAAGTCATCGGCAGGGATGGCCTTCAAAGCGCGGTCCGATTCACGTTGAATCTCTTCAATCGACTCAAAACGGTGTCCCCGGAGTGGTCTTTTGAATTTAGGGAATAGCCAGAAGTCGAACGGTGTTAATCGGGGGGTTGTGGAACGATATGGATTTCAATGTTGGGGAAAAGTCGCGAAGAATCCATGCAGTGTGATCTGGCGCATTCAGTGCTTTTGGTATCAATGCACGCGTTTGAGGCTGTTGAGGCCCAAAATGGAATTGACGGATTCTTTTGAAATTCCAACATCATCAGCAAGCTCTCTAATTGTAAATCGACGGTTTGCAAGCACCCAATCTTTAATTTTTTGGACGTGAGCTTCGTCGGTTGAGGTTGGTGGTCCACCAGAGGGCATTTCGTCTTCATCGCGTTCTCTGCCTTCTTCGAACTGCTTATACCGCTTCTAAGTATTTCTTTCCGATATAGGGATGCTCACCGAATGCCTTCTGCAACATTCTATATGTTTCCGGAAACAAAATTGAATGCAAGTTCTTTGCTCGATTAATTCAGACATTTCAAAAATCGCCGGATTGAGTTTGAGCATCTCACAAAGTTAAGCGTCACTCAAACACTAATGAATATTTTGACATCAACTGAATTGAAGATTGAAATTCCATAAGCTGCGGGAATTTTAAATTGAAAATTGTTCTTACTTTTTGAACACAGTAGTAAGCAGAGCTAGAAGTTTGAAATAAGCAGAATTTTTTTACATTAATTGTATTTTAAGATTCCTTAATATATCCATAGACCCTGTAATAATATAATAATGCAATAATATAATGATAATGCATCGTAAACCCTGTGTATTTTTTTAATAATTATTTATAGACAAATAATATGCTTATTAAGTAATTATTTTTTTGTTATTATAAAATACTATTTGTCCTAGTGTATCATTCATATAATACATTTATTTTAATTGTAACTGGAAAAAAAATTCTAATTGCAGTTGGAATCAATGCTTAAGGAAAATATGAGAGGGGGAATATCTAGGAAAAATGTCCTTCAATTTGTTAGAACTGGTTTATAAAAATAATAGAGTTAAATTTTTTTTAATGCGATTTTTATGTTAAACATGAGTTCTTTTATGGTTAACAGGGATGGCATTTTTTGTTTTTGTTTTTTTATATGTGAATTGCTCTTAAGGACGTTTTAATGTGACACGAATTATGCACTGATTTATAAGATCACTTTTTAGCAAACACAAATCTA
Source organism: Caerostris darwini (assembly GCA_021605075.1). Classification (NCBI taxonomy): domain Eukaryota; kingdom Metazoa; phylum Arthropoda; class Arachnida; order Araneae; family Araneidae; genus Caerostris; species Caerostris darwini. The sequence continues at coordinate 12,606 of BPLQ01001171.1, forward strand.
TTGATGCATTAGCTTTCTATGATAATGCCGCGCTGACTTTTGATCCTTTGTTGAATTTTAAGGACATTGATAAATTATGTATTTTATTTTAAATTCATTTTAAAGTCGACTTCATGCAATTCAGGATTAGAAAAAAAATAATAAAGAGAAAACGAAATTCATAGTAACAACAATTGAGAAACATCAAAAAAAGAAAATAAAAGAAATTGAGGTTGAAACTAATGTAGAATTTATAAGCTAGAAAAGATATCAACGAATAGAACATTTTTAAAAAAAAGTTTATTGTAAAAATGCAATTATTACTGTGCCCCAAAAGTAAGACCGATTATTTTTTTTCACAAACTGTTTATTTATTCTTCCAAATTTATTTCATCGCCTACAAAGTAATCCCCTCTGGACACAATGCACTTATGTCAACTTTTTTCCCCAATCCTCAATGTGTGCTAAAAAGATGGCCTTAAAAGCGCGCGGCGATTCACGTTGAATCTCTTCAATCGATTCAACCGGAGTGGTCTTTTGAGTTTAGTGAATTGCCAGAAGTCGCAAGGTGGAAATACGGTGGTTGTGGAACGACATGGGTTTCATTTTTGGCAAAAAAGTCACGAAGTATCATTGCAGTGTGAGCTGGCGCATTCAGTGTTTCCGGTACCAATCGAGATTTGACGCGTTTGAGGCCCAAAATGGAATTGACCGATCCTTTCGAAATTCCAACATCATCAACAAGCTCTCTAGTTGTAAATCGACGGTTTGCAAGCAGCAAATCTTTAATTTTTTGGACACGAGCTTCGTCGGTTGGGGTTGATGGTTGAGCAGAGGGCAATTTATCTTCACTGCGTTCTCTGCCTGCCTCTAACTGTTTCTACCACTTGTAAACATTTCCTTCCGATATAGGAATGCTCACCGAATGCCTTCTGCAACATTCTATACGTTTCCGCAAATAAAATTGAATGCAAATTCTTTGCTCAATTCATTCAGACACTTCAAAAATCGCCGTAATCAGCTTTGGCGTCTCACAAAGCCAAGTGTCACTCAAGCACTAATGAATATTTTGACGTTACATCTCACACAGAGGCCAAGGACAGTGCCAGCAACCTAAAGAAGAAAAAAAAAGATTGTAATTCCATAAGCCCCTAGGATTTTAAATTGAAAATTGATCTTACTTTTTGGACACAATGGTATTTTTCTTAAAAAGTTTATTGTACCAATGCAATTATATTATTATTTGATAATATATAAGAAGCAAAGCAAATCATTGTTCCCACAAAATAATCAGTTACAGTTAAACCGTGGATTTGGATTTGATCAGGTTATAGATTTCTCAAATTATTAGCTATTAAATTTTGTTTTTTAATAGAGTGCTATTTTCTCGTAATGCTCGTTTTGATGCCATATTTCAGTAGAATTCCATTTGTTTTTGTTGATTTGTTCCTCTTTACCTCATTTGTAATAAAATTTGTTCGTGTTTCGTCTTTTTTTTATTTAAGTGCGTAAGTTGCTTTGATTTCTACATCATAATTTCTGCTTTTTCCTTTACATTATTTAAATAAATATTTGTCTTTTTATTTAAGTGCATTCTTTTAGTTTAAAATTGTTCTGAATTGCAACAGTTATTCAGGTATTGCGTGGTATCTTTGTAATTTCATATGCTAATTTTTTTACCCATTTCCTGAAATTATTTCTATTCGTTTTTATTTCATTTTTAATCAGTGGCCCAGATAAAAATAAATCACGGTTGAAAACGAAAGAAAGCATGTAAAAACCCAGAACGCAAAGCAACTTTACTTAAGATACATTTATTTCACAATGGAAATAAATGAGCTTGTTTATAAATGTTTCAACACTACAGATGGATGTAAAAAATTTTCAGTTCCCTATCAATTGACATATCCGGCGCTTGGATCCACAGGTTTCGGGTTCGAGTCCCGGTGGTGCCATGAACGTTTGTAGCGGTTCGGAATCCTCTTTAAACCATAAATACCAGTCTAATATGACTTGAGCGTTGGGCGTAGGGTTGACAACCTTATCCCATAAATAGAAAGCATCTCATAGTTCTGAATCTATCAGTAGGCAGACGACCATGGCCCACCAGGGGGGTGTTGCGCCAACGAAGAAGAACATGCTGAGTTGCCACTTTACAGTTTGGGAATGATGTGGGTGAGAACTTTGATTGGGCTGTGTGACGCTCTACGGTCATGTGAGACTGGGACCTACGTTTTAAAGTGGATTCCGAACCACTAAAAACATCAATGGAACTATCGGGATTCGAATACGAAACCTGTGGTACCGAGCACCAGAGCTCTAGCTATTCGGCCATCAGACACCTAGCATCTAATATGACTGTAGAGCGTTGAACGTTTTGCTGACAATCCTACCCCGTAAAACGAAAAACATCTCCTGTCTCGAAATCTGACAGTAGCAGACGGCCTGAAACACTGAATGTGCCAGCTCGCACTGCATTGATTCTTCATGACTTTTTCGCCAGAAATGAAATCCATATCGTTCCTCAATCCCCGTATTCACACCGTGGGACTTCTGGCTATTCCCTAAACTCAAAATACCACTCCGGGGGATACCGTTTTGAGTCGATTGAAGAAATTCAACATGAATCGCCGCGCGCTTTGAAGGCCATCCCTGCCGATGGCTTTTTAGCATGCACTGAGGATTGGACAAAAAGTTGGCATAAGTGCATTGTGTCCGGTGGGGATAACTTTGAATGCGATGAAATAAATCTGGAAGAATAAATAAAGAGTTTTTGAAAAAAAAAATAATTGGTCTTACTTTTTGGGCACAGTAGTATTCTTTATGTAAATTCAGAACTCGCGTTCATCTTTGATTGCTAATAATTTGCCTTACAGACTTCCGGAAATGTGTTTTCAAAAAAAAAAAAATGTCATTTTCGTGATGATAAAATTTAGAAAATTACTATAAATTTCCAAATATCTTCCTGATAAAAAATCAATGTTGCCAGAAGCTAAGAATCAATTTATACTTCCTTGAACAAACAGTTGGAATTCACACGAAATTTAAGTCAAGGAAATAAATGAGTTTTTTTTAACCAAAGGCAAAAAATGATAATTTAAATTGCATGAACATATAATGAAAAGAATCATTTTAATAACTTTTTTTGTAGCTTTAATGAAAAAAAAAAAGATTTTATGAAAGAAGCATTTTATATTCAATGGTGTAAGTATCCCTAACAAAAATTTAGAATCATCCCTGACGAATCATTCGTTTCTTAATTCTATACTTTATTCATTCATTTGTTTCGTAATTCTATTCGTTGTTCATTCATTGGCTTCTTAATTACATTCGTTTTCATTCATTTATTTTTATGATTATTCTCTATTATCGTCTTTCGCATATTATTGCTTTCATTGAGATAGAATGTTTTTATTTCATTCCTATTGAATTTTCAGATAAATTGAATATTCTAATTTTAAATATTTTTATAAATAAAGGAATTTGTTTCTATAAATAAATAGAAGCAATTTTTTTTCTTTATATACAGGATGACAAAAAAATTTAATATTAAATATATTTTTTTAAATTATTGTATGTTAAAAAACTGGGGCACTTTTCAATATATATAAATAATTTTTGGTATTTAAAATGAATTTTTTATTAACATACACATAAACGTTTCCTTTTGCTTCGCCACCAAAATAATAACATTCTTTAATAAATAAAGAGTTATGCATTTTTTTAAAAATAAATTAATGTTTATACTTCCTAAATATTAATTATTGATTTTTTTTATGTATATTTGCATTTAAAAATCAGGGGGAAAATAAATACACGGAGTTATTTATTCATTTATTTTTTTTAATATCAGCTATGAAATTCCAGAACCGATAGAATGAACTGTGAAGTTTTTGTTGGTTGGAAACTTGAATTAATTTTATTTCTACAAGCTACTTTAAAAGAAATACTGATAAGGAAGATACACGGAATTCCTTTTATTTCACAGTTATATTTATATCAGATGCTGCCCCTTTATTATCTGATAGAAAATTATCGTTCATTGCTTGTAAATATCATAATAACCACAAAGAATATGTAAAGAGGAATATTTAATAGTCTACCCTTTGCAAATAAATAAAATGACGCTTTTAAAGATATATTTATTAAAATGCTACGTTTTTTTTAATTAAACGTATGATCATAGGTGATTTTATTCGATTACATATAATCAAATATGGAGTAGGTAAATGAAGTGAATTGTTTATTGATTTTTCTTAAACTGTGCCCAATTTGGAAATTTGGGGACGAATTTCGATAAAAGGGGAACTACTATAATTAGCAGGGCCTGAATGGTTGAGAATAACAAAGAATACAGATACTCGGTGCTACAGGTTTCGTGTTCAAGTCCCAGGGATATCATGGATGTTTGTAATGGTACGGAATCCACTCTAAGGTGTAGGTCCCGAGTTCATATGATTGTAAGAGCGTCACGGAGCCAAGTCAGATTTCTACCTATGGGTGCTCCATCACAACAGAAGCTGCCCCTTTCCCTCCATCCATGAGTAGACTCATGGGATGTCCGTCCCGCACTGCAGGACACTGAGGATTACAACAACAAGTCACTATAACTAACAATGCACAGGAAAAATAAATTTTGTTTTATTTCCTATAAAAAATATATTATAAAAACAAAGATTTTCAATACATAATTCATAGTTTATTAAAGGTTCATAAGATGATTTAACAATCCCCTTATATTTTAAAAAATGTTGAAACCTATTAAATTCTAATAATATAATTAAGCATATTGTTTTAAAGATGTTATTTAGTTTCCATTTAATTTTTATGCACGATTTTTTCATGAACTGTAAGTGTTGTCAGAATTATTATATTTAAATGGTGAATTAATTACGATATAGTCATTTAACTTCCATTAATAATTTCTTTCTCTCTATCTCTCTCTCTTTTTGCTCCTCCCCCATATCCATAATGATAGAGAAATCCCTATTAGAATGGCATCAATTTCTAAAAAACTTCAAATTGACAAATTTGGAAATTTTTATTCTTACTTTGTATCACCTATTTATATTAGTTAAAAAAAAATTTCGCTGAAAAAAGAAGAAATTTAAACGTTCAAAAGTTGTTCTTTTTAAGAAACTTTACCTCCATTGGAACCAAAAAGAGTCTCGAAAGTGGCAACACTGACTGCAACTAAATCAATTTCAGATTTTCCCTTGTTTACTTAACAATATTTTCTTTAACCGCAAGGGCGATTATTTTTTCCCCGGGACCGTACCCAGAGAGAAGAACCAATTGCCGATAAACAGCAGACCAACTAAACTCTAAGCTGTGTATTTATGAGCAATTTCTCTCTCTTTCAACTCCTCTCGTTAGGCTTCCGTTCCCCTCAGGTTTCGGCACATTGTCAAAAAGGATCCCACCACGCCCTTTTGACATTCCAGCCCCCCACCCCACCCCTCCACTTCCAATCTCTTTTCAGTGCCGATGCGGAAACTTATTTGAGTGACGACAATTCGGAATGTTAATGCACGCGAAAAAGCGGAGGCCCTTATAACGTATAATTTAAAGTCGGTGCACCAAAAGGAAAACTTTTCCCACACAGGCCCTGGCAGAAAAACCTGCATGGGAATTGGAAGTAATAAAAAAATAAAGAAGAAGCATCAGAAATTGCGCAATGCACGTGTGTGCAAACTGTGCAGTCGGTGAAAACGAACCCCTGGAATGATGAATTTATGGTACTTTGATTGCTAATTAAACGGTTTTGCTTATTTTCTGTCTTTTGAGGTATGCAACTGAAAATGAAGTTATTTATCTCAAACTGCCGAATAGTTGAGATTTTCAGCATTTTTTTTTCCCCCTGCAGTCACTGGACATCAATTAAGGTAGCGTTCAAAAATAGCAAAATTTATTTTCTTTAACTGTTAATTATAATATAAATTTATTATAAATAAATTTATTATAAATATATACATTACAACTTTCATATCTTGCTGTTCAGATTTCCAACATTTAACATGTATAAATTCATGATAAGAAATAAGATAAAGTTTTTTTAATAGGTATTTGGCGCGAATTCGAAAAATTGAGTTAAATCTGTTGAAAATCTCCAATAAGAATGTTCACAAAAGGATAATTTAAATTGTAAAGCAAAATACACACACAAATTTAAGTTTATAATACGTAAACGTGCTTTTTAATGGGTATTTAAGTAATACTGAAAGTCCCTAGTTATATGCTTCATTATAATATTACAAATCACTAAACCTATTGAAAAAATTCACATGCATCGTTACTATTTAGTAACAAATGTGGGGCCTGATGGCTGAGTGGCTAGCACTCGGTACCACAGGTTTCGCGTTCGAGTCCCGTCGGTACTATGGATGTTTGTAGCAGCTCGGAATCCATTTTAATCCTTAGGCCCTTAATGTTACTCGCGCGTGTAGCATATCTTTAAGCTTCACGTGCCCTTTGGGTAGTGCTAAATGAATAACAGGGATACAGCCCTTGCTTATGGCATAAAGATTAATTGTTTCTGCATTGCCAGTTGCATTGGAACAACATATAGTAACAAATGTGTATTGCACCATTTCTAATGCTTTTTTAACTCATTTTGAAAAGTGTGCAGAATTTCACAAAGCTGTAGAGTAATCAATGAAATTTTCAGTGCAATCGTTCATATAAACCGTATGATATATTATCAACTCTATGTGGATATTAAAGGGAAAGAAATGATAAGCCGCAAAGTGCATTTCGTAAAAAATAGTTCTTAAAATTTAGGCATATTTACATTGTTCCTGAAATCTCGTATCAAATGTTAGTCATAAGTCCATTTCACAAGTTTAGTAGCAATTGGAATATGGATATATTCAATAATTAAGCCATTTCAAGTAGCAGAAGTAAATAATTATATATTTACGAAAATGACAACAATGTCTGATATTAACATCAATATTGGAATCCCCTCAAAAAATTATTTATTTATAATTCTCTTTTACCATGCAGTTTTGCTCTAATCAATAATTAATAGTTCCCATAGTAACTCTGAATGATTTAAAAATGTACAATTAATATGAATTACTTAAAATAAAGAGAATCTAATTTTGAAAAGTGATCAGAACTTCACAAAGCCATAGCTGTAGAATACTAATTAAAATGTTCAATATAATTTTTCATATAAACCGTATGAAACTCTATGTAGATATTAAAGAAAATTAAATGATAAACCACAAAGTGCAGTTCGTAAAAATAGTTCATAAAACTTAGGCATATTTTCTTTTTATCCGGTTAATTAATAGATGGGAAGTCAAATCGGAAGTTCCCATGTAACTCCAGGAGGTGTTTGATGATAATTTCAAACCATAATGGCATACTGAAGGTCTTTCAAAACCATGGGAAGCCCATCCACGTTATAAAATGTGAATATTACTTAAAAAGACCACCGTTGATGCATCCTGAATAAAACTGAATCTTCTACATATCCACCTTCTTGATAACAAATAACTCTTAAGTTCAAAGTGCTTTGCATTTGAAAATAACGTCAACACATTTATGACCAAAAAAAAAATAGTTTTAATTCAACTTGTATTTGAAAAGAAAAGCTTCATGCAATAGATTATTTGTTCCACTCTAGTTGTTCCCTGCTATCTTTTCTTCTTTTTTTCATTTAAAAGAAAAATAAATATGAACTGTAAGATTTGTTTTCTTTCCGAAATACGTAAACAACTGCAGGTGTTAAGTGGACTAAAAACGTACCATCGTGATTCGTATCCGTTCTAACTTCTGTTTTTGATATTAAGCCATCATTTATGAGGAGCAAAAAGAATATTAAACAAATCCAAATAAATAGAAAAATTTATATAAAAAGATTTATAATTCGATTTAAAGTTTGTGAAGTTAAAATTACTAGTTAGGCATCACAAGAGGTGTTTCAATGCTGCTCCAGGATCTAGCTTGAAACGCGTACATTTCGTATTGAATTCTTTGAACTTCGGAGACTTAAAAAAAAAAAAAAAAGTTTAGATTTGCATTGCTTTTATTAAGTTATCTTGCGCTGTTATTACTGAAAGGTATTAAGAGATAAAAAAAAAAATCGCATTCCATTTATAATACAAACTGAATAACTAAAAAATATCTTATTGTATTTATAATTTAACTTTTTCGGGAAATAGGTATAACATGCGATTAAAAAAAATATAAAATCGATTCACTAAAATAATATTTTCAAAAGTCATCTACGATTTTAATTCCATGTAATGTGTTTATATAATTTTTGATGCTGATTTCCAAACTATTATTTATTTTGAGATTTTTTTTTCAGAGAATTCAAAAGATATGAGATTTTAAAAATTTGCTGATGTGCAGTTTTTTTGTGTTGGATTTTGTTGGGATGTTACATACTAGGATATAAATGACTCTAAATAGCTTTATATTTCTCGTAGAACTTTTAAATTTTAAAAAATTTTATTTGCTATTAAGTAAACTTTTCATTTAAAGTGCATAATTATTCGTATTGGAAGTTTTCATAAAGTTTATTTTCCAATTCTAGAAATGTAATTTGGGGCCTGATGGCCGAGTGACTAGCACTCTGGAGCTCGGTGGTGTGGATGTTTGTAGTGGTTCGGAATCCACTTTGAATCTGTAAGTCCCAGTCTAATATGCCTATTGGGCGTAGGATTGACAACCCTACCCCGTAAAAAGAAAACATCTCCTGTTTCGGAATCTGCCAATAGACAGACGGACTGTTAGTACCGGAGAGTTAGAAAAATAAATTCAATAGCTAATTTCTCACAATTTACCACCTTAAATTTTCACCAAGTTTTATAAAAAGATTGCTTAAAGTGAGGTTGAATACATAAGAAAAATCTCGATGGGTCAATCGAAGGAATTATTTAAAATGAATTTATGCTTGGTTTTCTTCTAATGTAAAATATCATCATACATCATTCCGTACCCCGTAAAATGAAAGCATCCTTGTTTCGGAACTTGTCAGTAGGCAGATGGCCATAGTCCAAACTTGGACTGTAGTACCGGGGAGTTGGTTAGAAAAATAATTCCAATAGCTAATTTCTCACAATTTGCCACCTTAAATTTACAAATTAATTAAATGCATGATTGGATACTAGGCGGTAACCTATCATAGTAAATTCAGAACTACTACATTGTTATCAAATTCGAACCCCTAAATTAGATAAACTCTTGCATTATTTTATAATTTCGTATTTTATATTAAGTCATTGGGGTGGGATAGTTAAGGGAAGTTATACATATAAAAATAAAGACATTAGAAAATCAAAAAGCTGTTAAAATAATTTAAAGGGGCAATGAGAGGGAACTGTTTTGACCTTCTTTCAATTATATTACCTCCATCTGTCAATTCTTAAATGGTTTCTTTCTTCAAATTATCTCAAGAGGAGACCATGTGATACAATGATTCTAATATTAATCAATTTGAACAATCCCCAGATCTTAAGATGATGGATCCTTATTTAACCAAATCAATTTTCAGAAAACGAATCTTTGCTAATCAATTAACTGTTAGAAGAATTTGATTAGATTTCAAGTCAATCAGGTAAACAAAATTTTATATTTCTCTCTATATGCTTTTCTGGCCATAAGTAATAATTAATTATTAGTGTCCTGAATTTTTTTTGTTGCTAGAAAACATTATTCTCCCAGTGATTCGATATGTGTTCGTAGTGTAGAATTAACATTGATAAATATTATGTTGATTTTCACCCCCAAAACCGAGATTTAAATCCTTTTGTTTACAAAGCTAAAATTCATCAGCATTTTGCCCATAGTATTGCCATAAAAAGTGTAACCTATTATACAATTTTCCTCTTATCAGACTAAATAAAAAATATAAAGCATCTCAAGTATTGATCAAGCTTATTTTACAACTGCATAGTGTTGCCATTTTTGTAAAGAAAGTTTGCTTCTCTTGCAGAAATTTTTTTTTTTAGAATTAAATTATAAGACTGAAAATTTTAGAAATGTTTAGTAGTATTTATTGTAAAATTCATTTGTAAGTACATAATTTAAAAGTTTAAATTTCGATTTTGAAATATAGATATTTTTTATTTTTATCTGCTAATTATATCAGACAATTATTTTTTAATACTCAAAAGAATAGAAGACGTTCAAACGATTTTAATCTGCTTAGAAAGTACTTCAAATGTACATTTTTATAAATATGACTTTACTATAAAGAGATAAAATTTGGAGACAATTTTAAGGGACAAAATGAAAATTTTTAAAAATTTGGAAAATAACCCCTTTTAGAAAAAACTGTAAAAGGATTATCAACTCATAATTAACCAATCTTTAATGAAAACTTATTTTATCGGAAATAAATTAAAAAACATTTGAAGGATTTAAGAAAAATATAAGGAGAATTGGAACCGCTTATATTCTAGAAAGTGATATCAAGATGGGGTGAAAATATTAGGCAGATATTTGAAGGCTCTTAACTAATCTAAAAATAAATCACAATTTTGAAATCAACATCGAAAATTCTAAAAATACCTCAAATTTGATTAAAGTCGTTGGTGGTGAGGGACATGACCTGGGTGAGTAACCTATAAAAAAATCTTTTTCTGAAAATAGATTTTTTATGTTGGTGAATAAACATTGGAATACAAAATTCTTCCTGTTTCTAATTTTTGAAAAAAAAATTATACAAGCAAAGATCTCTTTAAATTCACTTTTAATAAATAATTACATGTGACGATGAAAAGTCAATCAAAAATGTGTAGGAATTTTTTGTTTGCTAATTATAGATCTGGGTAAAATAGTTTAATCCCGGTTATATTTATAATTTTACTAAATCAATACACTTTTACCATTTTTTTTTTTTTTTTTTTTTTTTTTTTGTCATGATAATGTTTTGAGATCATTTTAATCTAGCTACGTTTTACATGGAGAATAATGATATAAGCATAAAAGTTTAAAAAAATACAAAATGTGATAGGAATGACATCTTTTTACCATCAACTTTATATTAGTCACTAAGCTTGTTTACATTATCACTTGTAATTTAAGTAGTATTTATAAATAATGGAAGTAATACTTTGAATTATATAAATTCCAAAACTATGTAGTAATCAAGATTAAATTATTCACAATTTCGTTTTAAAACTCTAGTTCTAACTCATCTCTGTTAAAATTTTTGTTGTTCCGTTATTTCAATGATTTTATGGAAAATAAAATTAGTTTTTAGTTGAAGATGTTGTACCATATGATTGAAATTTTAAAAAAAATTATCACAATTTTCAAAATCAAATTTTTCAATTTTGATGATTTATAAAAAATTTATCATTTCAAAAATGATTTGAAATGATCACTTTTTTTTCTCTTTTACTATAGCAAAATATATTTTTCTTTTCAGATTAATTTATTCTTTTTTAATTATTGATATTTCACATTAATTCTGATGCTATCAAGGCGAATAAGAAAAAAAATTCAGATTAAACTTCTGTCGCTTTTCAGAAGCAGTTTATTAATTATTATTATGTTTTAATTAATAATACGATAATTATAATGTTACTAATTAATAATACGAGCATAGTATTTCACTACTGTAACTCTTGCTGGTTGTCCTGAATGCTGCGTTTAGTTATTTTCATTTTAAAACTACCGAATGTAATTGCACAACATATATCAAATATGTCTCTAAAATTATTTCTTTTATTCTTTCTTAATCTCTCACCATAAAAATAAAAAAGTATTTAGTACGTTAAAATTATAATGGCTTAATCATTTTTTTCCCCTTTTCAATGAGACAGAAGTTTCTGGGTCAATTTCCCCAAACCATTACGAGATCGGGAATTGTTTGTAAAAACTATAGAGAAAAACCGATGATGCAGCACCTCAATTGAGACACCAGTCCTCGTGGGTAATGAGATTGTGACGGACCATCTGTTTAGTGAAACGAGGTCGTTCGGGGATAGAGAGATCTCTTGATGAAGGATGGTTGACTAACTGAGAGAAGAGGATGTTGTCGAATTTTCATACTGGACAGTATTAGGAATGGGTTGAGTGCAGGCAACGCCCTGGCGATTGATGAATAGGGCTGGCAACAGGTTTGTCGAGTCTCATCGCTGAAGAATGGATGGGGAGATATCCTTCTCCCTCGGTGGCCGCTGCGCCCTGTGTGGCCCGTCTCTCTCTCTCGCACACACTGGGGCCCGTCTGCACAGTGTGCATCGCTCGCCTTTTCCTGGAATACGCCATCCCCCCACATGGCGAAAAGCTTCCCTATAGGTCACTATCATCAAGTGAAGGATCTGTTATCTAATTTTTAAATAGCACGGCATGGCATTCAAAGACTTGAAATGATGCTTAAGAAGTTTAATCACTGCATAAAGCTTTTGATAGAGGTCTTCGTTAATAATTTTTACATGCCTATTCTAATTTTTTTTGGTATCTCATTTATTTTAATACGCTATCATTAGACATTTTAATGATTTGTTAAGCTGTTCTTAGAAATAAGATAATCACATATTATTTTTATATTTTAAATTAAAGATAGCAAAATTAATTCATTCATTAACGACCTTATTTTTTTCCGAGTTAAAGCAGTTTGATTTTCCTTTTGCTAATAATATTTTCTATTTATTTATTATTTTTTTTTCTAAAGACACTGATTTTATTTTTGTCATATACATGAATATTGTATATATACATGTATGTATATACACAATATTTCCTTTTACTAATAATGTTTACTATTTATTTATTATTTTTCCCCTAAAGACATCTTTTTTTCCCTTATATATACGTGTATACATACAAGAGAAACATTTCTATTAGTAATTCGGTATCTTTCAGGAAATTCTAGCATTTTTGCTACATTATGAATTAATGGTTTATTAATTAATAATGCAAATACAGGTTACATATGTTTGGTAGTTAAACGTGCCAAAAACGATACTACAAAATTTTCGATTGCGATTAAATAACGCATATAAGTATTTAAAGACGCAAATAACAGTTAAGTTAAAATAGCACTGAAAAGTGTTTGGGTTTTTTTCCTATTGAAATGATTAGCTTCTAAATTTATTTCTTATCTTTTTAAATATGATTGATAGGGGAAAATGACCAAACCTGATCCTTTGATGTTGTGCAAATTCGAAGCTTGAATTGCCAAAGTCTGTGGAAAAACACTGAAGACAGATTTATGTCATAAACTTTAAATCTTAGAGGCTCAAGGCTATACCAGTCTGTCACACAAAATGTTATATGTGAGTGTATATTTATGTCCTCTAGAAATCTTCGTTTTAAATTTCGCTGAGTAATTTAGCAAAAAAAAAAATAAATAAATAAAGCCTGTTCCTCATTCGTTTCGGGTATTAATAAAGCGCAAAAACTATTTTCTTGGTGGTGGGGGTGGGGAGTAGCTATTAGATTTCGATAATTTTTTTAAAGATTTTATTTGGAAATTTCTAGTTCAACTTTTCATTTTTAAACTAAATACTTATTTTACATTTTCAAAGAGAATTTATTTTAAAAAATTAAAAACTTTACAAAAGTCTGCTATGTTTTATTTATTTTTTTTATTAAGAAAGCACCCAAAAAAGCATAAAAAACGCGAATTGTTTCAACTGGGAAATGAGAATTTATTCGTATAGAGATAGAAATTGAGAAAGAATCGAGAAATAGATAGAAATCGAGATAGAATCGAGAAATGAGATATATTCGTATCGTATTTATATATTTCGTATCAAAATATGTCAATGAAATTGAATGGAATTGAAATTACTGACTTCAACTGGGAAATGAGAATTTCACTAAAACTAATATTTGATACGAAATATATCATTGATAAATAATTACCATAATTTTAAAGTAGTATGCAAATGCAATTTATAGTTAATTAAAACATAATGTTTTTTTAGAAACGCTTAAAAAATGATGAAAAAAATCAAAATTAAATTAAAATAAATTATTTTTTCATTTTAAGAAATAAATGTATGCTAAGTAAAAGCAATTAGACATGTTCCTTTTTTTTTTTTTTTCGCATTTGGTTGACATGTAAATTTTATTGCCGCAATAAATCTTCACATTGAGTTAAATTCCACGCACATGTGTCGCGCAGGCCTATTATCTGCGATATCTTGAGTTACTAAGTAAAAGAAGAACTCGAAAACAAGATGGGTCGCTATAAATCGCGGCCTCGACAAAATCCTATCCTATTCCCAGGATCTCTCTCCTCTGCTGCAGTAATAGAGTGTGAAATAGTACACTGGGCCGGGAGAGGGCAGAAAGGACGAAAATTACCTAAAAACGACACTTATCTTAACTCCTCTCTTATCGGCGTCCACCCTCTCTGTGGGAGGAGTGTCGGTTCCGAGAAGCAATTCAGTAGTAGACGCCCGCGAAAGGGACTGCAGACAGCGTCCCTTCCCCACCCCACCCCATTTCTCCTTAAAACTACATTCGAAGATTAGTAACAAGGTATTAGAGAGGATATGGCCTGCCAACAGGGCAATCCTGTGGCAGTAAAATGTAGGCGCTGGAGTGGGGTCAAATAATATATGTTGAAAATCATACAATAGGGTTGATTTTATTTAAGCCAGGGGGTTTGATTTTAGTGGGTTGTTTACAGCATCCTAACTGTTACAACTTTTCTTGAAGAACATAAAAAAATAAAATAATAATAAGTTTAAAAAAATTATACTCGACAGGGGCCAATGTTACCCATAAAAATTAAATAAGAACAAAACGCATAACAGCAATTTTAAAAAAATAAAAAAATTATAGAATTGCAAACGATTTTCCTTTCTTGACAAATTTCGTTTTCACTTTGAAATAAAATTGTTTTTGCTTTCACCAGATCATCCTTTAGAACAATTTTATGTTATTTAATTATATAATTATTAGCTCGCGAAATAAATTAAAAATATTTTGTATGAAAAAGGTCGTGGAAGAAATTTTAAAAAATAACCAAAAACTCGTGAAAGAATTAAAAAAAAAATTTTTTTTGCCAATAAGAATAATTGAAAATGACTAAAGATACGAAAACCACCACTTCCGAAAATAATACCCGTATATTTTACGGGTAATAAAACAATTTCGGAAATTTTTAGTTACATAAGCAATATTTAATTGCATATGTTAATGAAAATTTTCTTTAAATCTTTTTATTTTCTTGAATTAAAATTTTTGTATAATTGTTCAGTTAAAATAAAAATACTTTATTGCTGAGTATCTTAAAGCATGGAAATGCTAACTATAGTAACTTAGTATTTGAACTAACAATTATAAAGAAATGATTGTTCTAAATTGCCTGAATAATGTTTAGTTAACATATTTGTATTTCGGGGGGAAAATTGCCAACTCAAGTTTTTTTCTTATTTACAGAAATATTTGCTAAAGTTTCCTTTGTTGAAACTTCTATAACCCTATAACCGCAGTTACAAAATATTTTGATAGTGGAATGGAATCATAAAATAAAATTCATTTATAAAAATAACTGTGTGTATTATCATATATAATTAACAATTAATTTTAAATATTAATTTTTAAATATTAATTTTTTAACACTATTTAAGTGATAGCATTTAATCAATTGTCTAGAATTAGATTACGTTAAATAATAATTATTATTCAGTAATCCAACAATATACAAATTACAAATTAATTATGTTAATATAATTGTCCTATTACTATACATAAATAAAAACACTCGTTCACAATTTAATGTATTTAAATATCGATGCTCAACATTATTGGAGTGCTATTTAATCAATTTTCTAGAGTCGAAATGCATTGATTAATAATTGTTTCCGTTATGCAACATGTTTTCATCTTGCATGCGGAAGTTTCGTGCCCATGGAATGTTCGAATCAGATACAATACGATAAAAAAGACATTTTCATATTGGTGAAGAGAAAGTTGAATAGGATAAAGAATTTTTTTTTTTTTTTGATAGCGAAGTTTTATCTCATTGAATTGCTAGAAACTAATCCTTGGACCATCTATTACTTAAGTAATTTTTAAAGATCTTTTTTATAACGTGCTTTTTGCGTTTAGATAAGACGGAGATCTAAGTAAAATTTTTGAAAATAATTATTGAAATTGAGGCATTCCTGAAATAATTTAATATTCTCTTTTATTTCAATTAAAACTTTACAATATCAATATTTTATTATACCAAAATATTGATTATAAACAAAACGTCTTGAATTGATAGGGATTTTAGACCTTGTTATGGTATATTATATTATTTGTTATATTCTATTACATGTCTTTAAGCAAGGAGTTTTAAACTAGACAGCATGCGCACATATTTACAATTAATAAATTTAATTTGAAAAACAGTGACGGTTAATTTTTTTAGCATATAATATTTGATTTTTATTTATCATTGTAATTAAATTTAAAGATAAATAAGTAGTCTTTAGTATATCAGTAGAATTAAAGCTTTAAGATATATATAGTTTAGAATGTCATAAAATAAACACGCAAAGATAAATATTTTAAATAAGTTTAACGCTGTCAGTATTTGTTATAGTTGAAATTCGAAGTAATTACTTAATTTTTAATACAAAAAATTGAGTTTTTTTTTCTACTTAACTATCGACATATCCTCATTTTTTTCACTGCATTAAAATTTATAGAGAAAGGATAATATTTTCTATAACAAGTAATTTTTTTAAAGAACATTTACACTTTTTCAGTTATATTTACGTTTATATTATAATTACGTTTCTTTACTACGGGCGTTATTTGAATCGTGTCCTTTCGTTTGATGTAGGAAAAAGTAGTTTATATTATTTAAATAGTTTAATCAAACAAAAACAGTTAATTTCTACATTTGTTTCTTGCGTATTTTATTAATAATTCAAAATGAGATAGCTTTTCATTAATACATTTTAATGTATTACTGAAAATTTTGACATTTATTATAATCCATTGATACTGTTAAACATTATAAAATTAATGATTAGAAAAGATTTTTACAAAAATTAAAGAATTTTAATAAATGTAATGTAGAATTTAATGTAAGAACAAAACGCATAACAGCAATCTTACACAAGCAAAGAAAGAAATAGTATCAATAAATAATATTCAGGCAATAAATTGTGTTCATTAGTCATCGTTCAAAACTGAACCCCTCCCCCTCCCAAAAAACAAACACACAAACAAACAAGATTAAATAGTGTAAACCCCCCCAAAAAAAACTACAGAATTCTAAACGATTTCATAAAAGAGCACGTGAAAGAAATAAAATTAAAAATTATAGAATTCCAAACGGTTTTATAAAAAAGCAAATAAAACAAATACTAAAATTACAGAATTTCAAACGATTTTATAAAAAAAGCAAGTGACAAAAATTTAAATAAACCAATAAGAATAATTCGGGAAATATATTAAAAATAATAAGAAACGTTTAAAGGGGTCAAGGAAATGAAAAACCCCGCTGCCAAAAACAGAACCCATAATTTTATGAGGGAGGAGGGAAAAAAAAAAAAAAAAAAAAAAAAAATAGAACATAAGAGGGAGGAAGTAAAATACAAAGTTGCAATGTTAGTTTTAGATTTCAACCAAGAGAAATAGGCTTAGTATTTTTTCTTTTTCTTATGCCATAGATCATCGAAATCGAACGAGAGAAATCGTTTTCGAATTTATTGTTATTTACAACAATCTCGGGAACATGCCGTTGCATTTGAGTGGGTCTGAAAACTGATACATTGTCTGCAAACGCGCCATCTCACCCTCAACGATATGGGCAAAAGCGCAGATGCCACCGCAGACAGATTTCAGTAAACACAAGCCTCATCTTCCGAGCCCACGGGGTGGTCCCCCTTTTTTACGCGGAAGAAAGAACCGACCTTAGCTGTGACCCTCCCTCCCCTAACCTCTCAGAATCCCACGGAAAAGAAAAGAGTTGCTGTGGGATGCCTAAGAGAGAGAGAGAGACAGAGAGAGGTTAGCGCACCAGTCGTAACGGTAGACAACAATTCGCCTCGCGGTTGCTTCAAGGCCTCCGAGACGGGGAAGTCTCGGGCGAAGCGTTTGTTATTGCAGGGCTGTAAAATTGGAAAGCTTTTTGGGAGATTGAGATTGTTGGTAAAATATATCAAAGCCTCTCTTTCATAGACAGCTTGGAGTATTAACAGCGAGGTTGTAACTCCTAACACTTAATCTCTCTTTATATATATATTTACACATTCAGGACATTTATTTTTATTTAGTCTGGATTTTATTAGTAGTGTATCCTGTAGTAAAATGGGTTGTAAAATTATCATAGTAAAAATAATAACTAATAGTTTCGGTGATTAAACAAATAAACATAAACAGTTATCAAATATAACGTCATTTTTTTTTCTTTTAATAACTAAACCAAGTGAGTGCACAGAGTTCTGAGGCCAGAGACCCGCACGGAAAAAAAAATGAAAATATATATTATTATTACACATATATATGTATATGTTGCCAAATAATTTATAAAATATATAAATAAAAAATATATAATGTATACATATACACACACATATATATATATATAAACATAATAACATATAATAAATAGATAAAATATACGTTGCCAATGCTGTTCATTAGCAACATATATTTTCATGCGTAATAAATTCTTTAACAAAGTATTTGGCGCAGCCTGATGTCCAATTGGTACCACAGACTTCAAGTTCGAATGCTGATAATGGAATAGATTTTGTTAGTGGTATGGAGTCCTTGTTAAACCGTAGTCCATTGTTGTAGCCCATTGTACCCGCTTGTTAACCGTATCTAATTAGCCCAAAGTGTGTAGAAATTGATCGTAGATCGACAAACCGAACCAAGTATTTAGCGATGACCTACTAACTTGAGAACATTAAGAATAAAATAAAAAAATAACCTAGGCTGGCTGTGTGTTATTGTGTTACTGACTAAAATTCAAATTTCTAATGATATTCAAACATTGGTTTGATTGGATTCTATACTATATTTTGATGTTTCATCTTATTAAAAAAATTTCGTATCATATGACCTTTTTTGTACTAAAATTTACACATGATAAAACAGACCGTATCACTGTGCATGCAGTGATTTGCACATCCCCGATTTGAATGATATACAAGTCTCTTTCTTTACTTGGAATTCTGACGACATTTTATGATTTTTATTCATGTTCAGCTTTAAACAAACTTGTTGTAATAGAAAATTTAAAAATTTTTTCGCTCTCTAATAATAATAATTTCCATATAAACGTACAATTGCCTAAAGATTTAATTAAAACGTCACTTTTTACAGATTATTATATTTATTCTTCCTATTATATGTGCATGCATGTTTAGAATATATTTCAAGTGAAAATTAACAATTGCGACGTATTCAATTTCTAAAGATTTAAAAATTGAAAAGTTTTGTGTTAAATTGAAGTAATTAATAGAATTTGAATAACTGTGAATGCGAAAAAAACGAACTTAAAAGAAAAAACTACCATTAACCATCATCTGTTTGAATTCGGTAGTGCTTCTTATAATATTTGGACAATTGCCTCTTCATAAAGAGTTATTAACTTTTGTTACATTCCTGTCACTATTGAATTTAATAGTTTTTGTGAAGGTTCAGATTTCACCAGGTCACTTTTCCGGGCTCAATGGAATCGCCAAAACAGCCGTATTTTGTAACAACACAGCGGCCATTTGTTGGCCAATACCGCAAGGTGAAAAAAATCGCCAAATAAACAAGCGGAACCCTAAAGTGCAGAAACCTCATTCTTGTAGAATTCTAACCAATTGCTTCATATATTTCTTGGGTTATTGAATATTGGCATACTCCCATGCGTATTCGTCCAGTAAAGTATGTTCATACAGGAATTGAAATTCGTAAAAAGATTTGATTTATTATTATTATTATTATTATTTTTATATAAAACAAGAGAAAAAAGAAAGTAAATGTTCAAGATTCGAAACGCACATAAGCTGCAGCACCGAAAATCATTGGTCAAATAAGTTATCAAGAGGGTGAACGAAGAAAACTGCATTGGCAGACTTACACAAATGCATATCGACAAACGAAATATGAAAAGCAAACTTGAATCTATGCAACAGTATCGAAATTTTCATTTTGAAAGTATTTCTTAAATCAGATAATTAGCTGTGATAAGTGTCCTTCAAAAGGGTTTTATATCTTGTATGAAATCAAGTTCATTGGATGTCAAAAACTGCTGCAATATTAAAAAACAATCATTGGCCACACCTTCATTCAATTTTCTTCTTCATAATTTGAGTTTTTTTTTTTTTAAACATTACCACGAGATAGCCATTGCGCACTGCTGTAGTATAATAAAGGCGATCGTCGGCTCCCATATCCTCACGCAGTTTTTTTGAAAAACCTTGTCTTCAACGAACGCGTATTTATGAAATTTACTACATGCACTGTATGTTCTAACACTTGATCCTGAGCAAGACTCAGATGCTTTGCTTTCCCTGTAAATAATGCAATGGATCCATGGATCCACAGTGTATCAATAACTTTGCTTCGAATAAGTTCCTGTAATCCTCCATAACAAACAAATATTGACACTAACGCACTTAGTCGAATTCATATCGAGTTCTCGCTTAGTCGAATTCAGTACATAAAAGTATTAAGGAACTTGAATAGGTCGTGATACTTTGCAGTGGTATTTTCGTATAAGAGAAAGTCTTCTGCAATTCTATCGCCATCTATGAATCGTACATAATATATCATATAAATCAATTGAACATATCATATGTATCAATTGAGTATCTTTGTTATTTTATCGATAGCCTCATCTAGCTACAATCCAAACTCCGTTCCTTTGATTTTTTTTCGATTAATTGATTACTAAGATCCTAAGTTGTATTCTGAGAGTACTTGTGTTGTTGGACAAAGGCACAAGAACGTTTTGTGTCGGCGGTTTTAGTTTTATAACTAACTCCCCGACCATGTTGAACCATGGCCTCCCTAACAATACGAGTCCAAAGTCGTCTGTCTCGAGCTTTGGTTTTTCCAATATGTGATCTTTATGTTCTTCAGATCCTTTTCCACTTCATCGATCCATTTCTTTTTGGGCCTTCCCTTTTTTCTTTGGCCCTAGCACTTCCCCTTGAAAATCTTCTTTGTTTCTATGCTATTGTCCATTCTCTTTATGTGTCCTAGCCATTAAATTCTCTATTACTTTATATAATTTATGGGCTTTAGTTTTATAATTGGATCAAATAAAAATGAAACCACACTAAAAAATCTGCATATTTACAATTTTTTTTAGATTTTTACTTTGTTTTTATTCAATTAGACTAAATATCCTGGTATTGGTCTAATTAAGTACGTAGTTTTTGCAATATTTCGCAGTGCCCCCTGGGAAGACGCCGTGGTTTCCCGGGGCGCCATGACGCATACTTTCGGAATCACTGGAACATTTATCATGTTGTTCAGAAAAGTTATTCTTAACTTGTTCTTAAAAATTTATTTTTATTAAAGTTTGGAAGGAATTGAGAGTACATTTCCTTTCATCATTGCTCTAAAAATACAGTCAATATCTATTAATGCATTTAAATATATACAAATTTTTCTCATGGAACCAATTAGTGCATTATTAATGATAATTAAAGTTTTATCAAATTTAATATTATAAACTGCCCTTTTTTTAAACACATGATTTGTTATATCACTGTTCTGTTCATATTATTATTTTAGCAAATTTAAATGAAATTAGAATTTGAAATTTAAGTTTTTCGACACAAAATAATGTTTACTATTTGGTAGATAATACAATAGTAAAAATATTATTTATTGATTTTATAAAATGAGAAAGTTTACAAATGATATATCTATTTAAGAGGTTTTTAATAACCCTAATAAACATATCAGTTTCGCATATTTTCTATAAAAATTTTATTTATAAATTTTTATTCTAAAATTATAATAATTTTTTTTTAAATTAAGAAAAGTCTTAATGTAAAAGTTTTCTATAAAAAAATTTATTAGAGCCTATGAATTTCTCTTCGATAATATTTATTATGGTTTTTCTTAATATTGTAATATTGTCTTGTCTTGTAAAGAAAGTATTAAATCATACATTATTTTTTATGCAATTATGGAAATTACTATTTGAAATGATAACTTTCATCGTCTCATACAGTATAAAAACAAATTCAATAATTCATCAATAAATTGAACAATTTTTTAGCTACAGAGTTGTGTGGATTTCTTGGATCATTCACAAAATAAAATAAAAAATGTGCTTTACTACTAAAGGTGGAGATCACACTTGTGAATTAAAATTGTTTTTAGACAATCTATTTATTATATTTTGTGCAAATCATTATTGTTAGTTTCATATTTTGTTCTTTTTAATTATAAATTCTTCCTCATTGGCGCGCAACAGCCCCATGGTGGGCCAAGGCCGTCTACCTACTGGCAGATTTCGAGGCAGTAGATGTTTTTTTTTTTTTTTTTTTTTTTTTTTTTTTTTTTTTTCTTTTTTTTTTTTTTTTTTTTTTTTTTTTTTTTACGGGTAGAGTAGTCAGTCCTACGTTCAATTACGTCATATTAGACCGAGTAGTCAATCCTACTTTCAATTACGTCATATTAGACCGGGATCTACGGTTTAAGGTGGATTCAGAACCACTATAAACATCCGTGGCAACGCCGGGACTCAAATTCCAAACCTGTGGTACAGAGAGCCAGAGCTCTATACTCGGCCATCAGGCTTCCATTTATAAACTCAGATTTCGTAATTTTCGTTTTTCTTACAACTGGGGTTTACTTCTTAAACCAGGGAGATTCAAGGCCAGATTTGAAGCTAGGTTGAGCGAGAGTTGTTACAAAAGCTGCTGTGTAGATTATCTTGGATTCTAAATAAGTCAGTAGAAGTTGAATTAGTCTAAAATATTGGAGAGAATGTAATGAATTGTTAAAAGTAATCGATTAATCTAAGCAAGTCATTTAGTTTCAACAAATAATCTTCTGAATAGAGACGAAATTATAAGAATGTTTAATACTCGATAATATTATTTAAAGCAGATAATTTGTTTGCTATTTTTTAACGAATACAATCTTAAGAAGTCCTTTGCTTAAATAAAGACGAGTGCTTCAATTCTGTATTATGAAATAAGGTAGAATATAAACCTAAAAAAATAGTATACATTACATGATAAGGAGATAAGACAATGCCATGAAAACTGTATAGGTAGTTAAAATATCGCAGCAGCAGATTCAACTTTCATTGAAGAAAAACAGAAATTTTGATCTAATTTTGTCCACCAGTTCGGCGTCCAAGGAGATCAAAGTGCAGAAACTCTCGTTAATGTTTTGATCTTCCTTTCTGATTGTGACGTCGTCTATCTACCGAAAATACAGATTGCAATCTTGGAACATGTACACACCGAATTCACCTCTTTAGAAAGTGCAGATTATCACATAAACTAGTTTTTAGTTAGTTAATAGTTAGATTTCAAAGCTTTAATAAAGTCATTTCCGTTTCTTGAATATTTTTCTCATTGAAATGGCTCGATTGCTTATTTCCTGGTTAAGTATTCTGGTAAAATGCCGTTAAAGATGTCTCTGTCAACGCTTACATCGATTAACTTAGCTATGCTCATATAATGCTTTGTAAAAATACTTCGAAATTTGTCTTCACGCATTTTCTATTGTAATTGAGAAACTTTATAATTTTGTAATAGGGTCATTGGAAGAGAAATGTCAATATTGCAAAATGTAAAAAATGTACTGGAAAAAATAGAGAAGCATATTAATAGGACTTTTTTGGCCAAATTTTAAGAAATGTATAAAGTTTTAGGCATATCTTTTTCTATAGTTCTGAATATCTTTCTGAGAATGCTGCTTTTATGAATAGCAGCAATTAAATAAAATTGCGAAGAGCTATTCTAATTTTTTCACCTCTGATGTAGAAAAGCGTTTTAAGCTCTGAAACCTCTGATGTAGCGTTTTTATTCTTAAATGTTTAATTGTATTGTGAATTAAAAAAAAAATCTATAAATATTTTTAAAATTTCCCCATTTCTACCCAAGAATACATGTTGTTTCATCAATTGTGAAATTATCGATAAGAAATAGATGGAATGTAAATAAATCAGGAAATCAAGTTCTCCCAGTGCATGACTGATTCTAATTTTTCATTAGATAGGACTTTTTAAAATATTTTTTTAGTTTGAATATATATATATATATATATATATGTGTGAAAATAAAAGGCAATATGAATTTTTGTTTTAGGCTCTTAAATTGGAACTACTAAATTAACCATCATTATTGGGCAAACCATTAACCATTATTACAGACCCCGGGGGCTAGTCAGGGCAGGATGTATGTGGATTTTTAATTACTTTATGTGTCTTCTTGGCACCACCTGTGAAGCACTTGTTGATAGAATCCTTTCTCACAGATATTCTTTCTCATAGATACGTAATTTCAGAACAATGCCCTTGATGTATTTTCCATAAAATCAAGCCCATTAATGTTATATCTGGACATGGAGGAAGTCAAGAAATATTACAGTCTAGAAATGAGGAATTTTTCATTTAATAATAACACAAGCACAAATTGAATGAAATTCCTTAAAATAAGAAACACACATGAAATTAATTTAGTCTCAATTTTTTTTTTAAATTGGGCAACAAATTTATTGTAATAAATACAGATAAATTCCTATTGCAATGATAACAAAGAGAGAAGACACGTAACGTAAATGTTTGATGGAGCCTAATCCGAACGCAAACACTCCCACTTAAATTTTAAAGAACGAATGAATTTTGAATTTCAAAAGCCTTTAAATTTCGATATTCAAATTAAAATGGAGTACACATGTACCGAATCGAATTCAATCCGATCAAATAACCCCATCGGCACAGCAAGACTGAATCGATGCAATTTAATTGTGAAATATCCAGACTTGCATTTTCAAAAAGAAAAAGAAAGCACCTTTACTCATTCGATGGTATTTAATGGTCGAGTAAGTTTCCTTTCTCAATTAAACACACTGTCTCTCCTCCTATTCCACCACCCAAGTTGAATGTAGATTGCAAAGCGATAAACGCGAAATTGGTTGGAACTTCTGAAAGGTCGTCTCTAAGCTTTCACAACTAGTCGACTGTATCGAGTGACCTTCACCCTTCTTAAACGTGCAGATAAATGCGTCGTCAGCCCTTCGCCTTCATCGGAGAATAATAAAAAGTGATTAGGAAAAAAAAAAATCAACATTTTCAGAACCATATAGTACAATCGGTCGTTTGATTGCGAGGGAAAAGGTTGGGAGAACAGGTGTGACTGCTTCTAAAAAGTCTTTCAATTGTCCTAACCGTAAAAGTGAGTTTGATTTATAACTCAATCCCGCTACTGTTTTTTTTCTTCTTTCCTTCTTTCTGTTTTCTTTGTGATACTCGGGAAACAATTAAAGATTTGGCAGATATTTTGTACAAAAAAAATAGCCGTACGTTAGAAGGAACTTTTTGATTAAAATTTAACTTATTTATACTAGACATATATATTAATTATTATTGGATTAAAATGAAATATTAATATTAACTAATTATAACAGCATTATTAAGGGGGTATAATATTTTTACAATGATATATAATTTCGTTTCATTTTTATAAAAATTTCTGTACATACATGTTAATTCCTTCATGCTCTTCTTCATTGGCACAACAGCCCCATATCTGAATGGGCCAAGGCCGTCTGCCTACCGGCAGATTTCGAGCCAAGAGATATTGTCTTTTTATGGTTAGGGTTGTCACCCTTACGCCCAACACTCTACAGTCATATTAGACAAGGACCTACAATTTAAAGTGGATTCCGTACCATGGCACCGCCGGCATTTAAGCCCGAAAACTGTGGCAATAACCCCCAGATTAATAAGATCACAAACAATTCAATTTGTAACACTTTTTATTGCACTATCTTTTTTTTAAACAATTATTACAATGGTATAATTATATATTTTTTTTAACAAATAGCAATTCTGATAGTATGATGTGTAACACTTTGATATTTAATACCGTCATAAAATAACTTTGTTTTCCAATTTACTATAAATTTATAATGAATTAATTTTGTTCTACTGTAAGAAACTAATAAATGCATATATTAACATCAGATGTTAATTTTAATTAACATCGGATATTAAAAATAAGACCTAACTAACTCCCCGGCACTACAGTTCATGGTGGTCCAAGACCGCCTGCCTGATGGCAGATTCCGAAACAGGGGATATTTTCTTTTTACGGGATAGCGTTGTCAGCCCTATGCCCAAGGCTCTACAGTCATATTAACTGATACCTGGAGCACTGAGACCAGTTTTTTTTTTGGAAAAAAAAAAAAAAAAAAAAAAAAAAAAAAAAAAAATTATTATTTTTTAAATTTTCTTTCCTTTTTTTATTGAAGGATGGAAAACTACCCCTCCTCTTCTAAATTTACAACTACCTATGGAAAGAATGGGAAAAAAAAAAAAATCTTGCTCAAAAGATTATTAACTGCTCTGGTGCGGATAAACATAAAGGAATTTCGTGCTCCATAAACTAACAACAGCAGAGGAGAAGCACTAATGTTGTCTTTAAGGGCTACTAACTCACTTAAAGAAAGTTTTCGGAAGGAAAACTAAATAGTAGTCCAACCCATTTGCAGCGCTGTCGTAGTAATTGAAACATCTCCTTCATGTTTCCGGCCATGTGAGTCAGTTCAAGAGACGGGTATGCGCCGCGGAGATAAAACAAGCGATTAATTAGCCCTTGGAGTAGGTAGCGGCTGAGATAAATGATCGTCCCATTAGTATAAACACAGCCACGGAGGTCAAAGCTGTGTTTACCGCTGCCTCCCTTCAACATGCCCCACCAGACGACGAAGTGCATCTTGCTCTCTACCAGAGGTCGGATGGGTAATTTCTTCCCGAGCACAGAATCCGACTCTCGACGGAGGAGATAAAGGGAGAACAGAATTGGATCCCGAGTCGCTCTCCTAAAAGCATTTACGTTTTTTTCCCTTCTTCTAAAAATCATATAACATATAAAATGTTATCTTAACCATTGCTGAACTTTTTCCCCCCCTCTCTCTTTCATTAAAAGAAGTATGTTTCGTTAACACTGGGAACCTCAGAATCGTGACCCGATAAATGGGAAACGTATCGGATAAAAAATATTTCTATTTCTCATAATATTCAATAGCGAACTATTTAAGTTAAAATATTAGGAGTGATTTGAAGAGATTAATAATTCATTTTTGATGAGATTTAACTGTGAATAATTTCTTTACGTAGAGATAAATTGTATAATTTTACATGAAAGAACCATTTACAAAGATTTTTGTTACATAAGATGCAATTAATTAAGGAAAACGGTTGAATTTACTCATCCATTCTCACTTTCGATTTAAAAAGTATAATTTTAGATCTGTGACAATTAAATGGGATAAAAAACTTAATTGATAATTGATAGGTATAACTGATTTAGTTGTCGCTCTACGGTCACTTTCTGCACACTTAAGAATAATTAGACCAGGACCTATAGTTTTCGCATGGATTCCAAACTACAATCAAACATCCATGCCACTGCAGAATTCGAAACTTTGTATAAGATTTGCATAATCTTGTATAAAGATTCCAACCAAATAATTGTAATTAGATTTAAGGTAGTGCAACAAAAACTATTACAAACTGAATTTCTTTGTGAGCCTAAGTCTTGTTATTAATATCTGATGATAATTATACATTTATTTTATGTCTATGATAATTAAATGGGATAAGAGACTTTGTATAAGATTTGCATAACATTATATAAAGATTCCAACCAGATAATTGTGATTATTAATATCTGATGCTAATTATGCATTTATTAGTTTCTTATAATGAAATAAAACATGTTATAAATTCATAGTAAAATGGAAAACAAAATTATTTTTTGACGATATTAGGTCTAGAAGTTTTACACATCATAGTATCAAATAGTATGATGTGCAAAATCATACATTCACATCATTTTGCTATTTATTAAGAAATATATAATTATACCATTGTAATTATTTAAAAAAATAAAAATAGGATAAAAGAAAATAATAGTAGTTGAAAACAACACGCATTGAACAATTTAATATTAAGTTAATTTAAGTATCCCATAGATTCTCTTTTATATGCACTTTTTACGTTTCTGATTCAGCCAAACTCATAAAATGATATCTCTAATAATAGGGCTATATATGGGCTTCATAAAATGAGTCATCCTCTCTAATAATAACAGTTTTTTTTTCCTTGGGGTACATATGGAGTTTTTTCTATTTATTTCCGTACATGGTAAAAATGCAATCTCTCCCATGAAATAATCCTTTTCTTGCAACCTGACATTTAAAAGGGAGAAATGCTGTCCTGGAAAAAGAGCCCACATATGTCATCGTATTCAAGACAGCGTAACCTAGTGGGCGAATAAAAATGATAGGATAAACCACAGGCTCTTCAGTTTGTTATTGAAAAATCGCGTAGGTGATTCTGGAGTCACGCAAATGCATTATGCTAAAACGTTATCTGGACGACAAAAAGTTGAATTTCGCAATTATTCTTATTTTATGAGTATTTTTTTTTTTTTTTTTTTTTTTTTTAATAAAATCAGAAGAGATAACACAAATGCAGAATTCATGTCAAATTTGAGAGGGAAAAAAAATGTAAAAACACTTACAAAATGCATAACCATCTTAAGGTCATTTGTCATTCAAAATTTTATATTTATATTTTAATTTCTTTTTAATGTCTAACTTAATTATTTAACAAGATTATGAAATAAAGAAATAGATAAAAATTAGTGCTTAGCTTCCGTGTTTGCATTTGGACAAAAATGCATGCAGACACATTTAACTTTTTTCTTGCATTAAATGCAGCAAATAATAGTTACCCATTTCCCTGTTTATAATTTAAATGATTGAAATTTAATAAATTGAATTTCGTATTAGTTGGTGTGACACGTGGCAAAGTGCGCCACTAGTGAGCATTACGGCTGAGGTTCCATCTGATGGCTGATTGGTTGTAGAAACGTTTTCAAAAAAAGAGAAGATTCGATGATGTTTGTGATGTCCAGCCTCTTGCCTCGTGAGTCGGACTATCTGGTGGGATTTTTTCCCGGTTTTCTCCCATACAATACGCAAAATACGTGATAGTTCCCCCTAAAAGCCCCCCTTCTTCAACGTCACGGAGCCAAGTCAGACTTCCACGTACGGGTGCTTGCTCCCTTATAACAGAAGTTGCCCCCCTTTCCCTCCTTTCATAACACATGGGTTTGGGCTTTATACACATTGTGACAATCGTGGATAATCTTGGCAAAATTGATTAGAGAAAAATCTAATTATAAATCTTTATGAAATGAATCTTAAATATAGTTAAACAACATTTATGAAAAAATTAAATAAATAAATAAATGGTAATGATTTAGTCAAATCATTTCGTAGTACAATTTTAATGCCAAAATTTGGGAAAGTGCGTCTAAATTTATCAGATAATTTTTTTTCTTTCTTTTTTTTTTTTTTTCCCTCCCCGAATCTCTACGTTATATTTTATTTTTCCAAGAAAAAAGAAAATAAAAAACATTTTAAAAATAAAATCCTCACGAAATTGTGTTTGGAAGTTGTCAAATATAATCTTGAAGAATCTACTTTTAAAAGAAAACAACTCCGCTAATTATATAATAACTTTAGTAGTTTAAAGCTGGACACGTTTTCTTGGGAAATGGATCATTTCCATAAATTTTATAGTAGCATTATTTACATAAAAGCATTTGTAAAAATTCTTGTTAAAACCATTTTTAAAAGTACGAAAGTTCAATTAAAAGTGTTACATATATTTAAGCGATTTTCTTGGTGAAATTTATTATTTAGATATGGAAAATTTATTGATTTTCTCAGTAGGAGGACTGGGAAATCCTAAAAATGCTAGATTTAACAATTGCTAAATTGATATCATCTGTATTATTCAATTCCTTCTATTAGCTCACACTATATCTATGTATATCTTGTTCAAATTTTCAATCGTTAATAAAATACTTTATATTCGAGTGGAGGAATGTTTGTACATGCTGAAGTTCAAATACATTTTTTTTTGAACTGGTAGGGGATGACACTGGATGTTAATACAGTTTTTTCAAATATTAATTCAGTAATTAAACTTAATTAATTAATTTTAGTTTTTCTTAGATTTAAGTTGCATACATCTATCTACCCATAGATGGCGCCAGATAAACTTAATGAATGAAAATTATTTATAAGGGACTTTCTGCAATAGAGTGTGAAAAAAGTAGGAATTGACTTTAAAATTTTTTTTTATTTATTACTTAATTTATTGATAATAATCGAAAGATTAAACGTAAAGTAAGATAAATCAGTAAAGGGTAATAATATCAGTTAAAATAAGATAAATCAGTATTGATGAGTTAATTTAATATTCACTGTGTACTATACTGTCATTGCGTACTATACTTATCGGAAGTTCTAAAATAGATGTCAATATAAATTTATTTTTAATATTGAAATCAAGTACAAAAACTAATATTATAGTCAAATTAGTTAAAACTTTCCAGTAACTAAACTCTTAAAATTCTCTAGTTACTAATTAAACTCTCAGTATTAATCCCAAGCATTTTTTACATCAATCCTTGGATCAACCCCATACTATTACATCATTTTATGTTATTCTATTTCCGATTATTCTACATTTATTTCCCTAAAATATGTAAAACTATAAATAATTTATTTTTACACATAAAATGTAAGGATATTGTCTTGGAGAGCGGGGTTTTTCGCGTCCTTGATCACTTTCAATTTTGTTTAAATTTTTTTCATGAGCTTTTTTTTAAATTTCATTAGACGAACTTTTATTAAATTTCTTTCACAAGCTTTTTTTAAAAATTTCTTTGAGCTTTCTTTAAATTTCTTTTACGAGCTTTTTTATGCATTATATTAATTTATAAAATAATTGAATAATTATTAAAAAATTTAATTAAAAAAATTAATTCAGAATAATAATTAATGTAGAATTGTTCTAAAACATCGTCTGGTGAAAGCAAAGACAATTTTATTTCAAAGTGAAAACGAGATTTTTCAAGAAAAGAAAATCGTTTGGAATTCCATAGTTTTTATCATTATTTTTTATTTTTTAAGAATGCTGTTATGCGTTTTGTTCTTACAATAAATTCTAAATATGCATAACCAGTATATCGGCCCAGCAGATTTTATTATAGTTTTTCTTTTTATTCTCACGCATTTTTTTTTTTTTTTTTTTTTTTGTCTGTTTAGATCATTTTAAGTATTTAAGCCCATATTTCTACTTTTTTCCTCTTAACGAATTGCGACATGTTCACACACGTACTACAACATGTTCGCACACGATAATGAATGTCTCATAAAAATGTAAATGAAGCAAATATTTAAAAGAGAAATTACGAAAACTGACAATTAAGACATCCTTGTATTTTAATTATGTTATTTTGCATATAATGGAAGTGAAAATAAGTAGAATTAGATCAACGATTACTTTCGCATGCAATTGGAGTAGTACGGGAGGATGGGTGGATTCTTGAACTTTGCTTATTGAATGTTTCGCCGCGGTAGGGCGAAAATTATCTTTTGCTCGATTCCAGATCAGTACGCGCTTTTGACATTTAACCTGATTTCGATCTCTGATGCAATCGGAGAACTCCATAAACTTACTTCTTTTTATTGTCTTCTATGCATTTTGAAACATAGCAGCATTCAATATAAAAAAAAAGAGACGAAAAAAATGCTGCCGAGTCTTTTAATTGCTTTCGATATTCGGAAAGTTAAAGGAATCTTAAATGATTTCATATCAAGTATTTGCTGTATTGCTGAATTATATTTTAAACGATTTTTAATGAAAGTTTTTTACAAATTTTATACAATTTTTTAAAAATATTTTTTAATGCGCTATATTACAAGTAATAATTGTTCTTTTTCAACTAGACCTATAAATCGTCTGCTTTTTACATGATAGTGTATTTATTATACAAAGATAAAAAAAATTAATTAATTAAAATTTAAAAAATTGAATTAAAATTAATGTGAATATTTATTTATATGATCGCTACTCGCTTACTTTGTTTCTGTTTGTTTTTTCATTATATGTACTTTAGCAAGATAAAATGCCAACTGGCTGGAAAAAAAATGCATGTATCTGCATGCTGATATCAACAAAGATAACGTAGAGACTGTTGCAACTATAGCAAACCAATAGCTTAAAATATTTAATTATAATATTGTTTTCTTGAAAAAATAGAACACGTTTTTGACTCAGTTTTAAAAAACAACAACTTTTCAATCATTTGGTTATTAATTAATTTTAATGTGTACAACTGCCTTTTTTATTATTCTTTAATATAAAAATAAGGATATTTAGACAGACCTGGGATATAATATAACAAAAACTTATTTTAATTTCTTGAAATTAAATAATTATTTACTATGGATAGTAATAAAAAAAATATTTAACTCAATAAGGGAATTGTATTTCTTATGCCTTTCAAAGAACTAAATATTGAATAATTTTTATACGAATTGAAATAAAACATAGAAAAATTGATAGAAAATATAAAGAGATTATAATAAAGAGAGATTGTAAATATAAAGAGATTAATTGTAAACTTTATAAATATAAAGAAATTATAATAAAATATAAAGAAATATAAAGAGATATAATTGATAGAAAATATAAAGAGAAATTGATTTGTTTAAAAATAAATCTTCATCAAAAGCAGTTTTAGTGTAAAATTTTTCTATTTAGTTGAGGAAATTTATTATAGTTAAAATTACAAAATTCGTTCTTGATATATTTAAAACGATAACGATTAAGTAAACTTATATCGGCTTCTAGCTTCTAGTATATGATGCGCAAATCTATTGTTGACATGTAAATAAGATTAGAGACTAAGTGTACTTCAAATTAATTTTAAAAACTTAGAAAACAAATTCAATAAGAAAGATAGTGCAAAAATTTTGTTAGCATTCGTTGTTCTTCGTTCAAATTTTGTTCACACAATATCTGTATCATTACAATTTTGTTTTTAATCCTTGTTACGAGTATAGGTAAACCGAAAACAAATGAAATATATATAAATCCGTATAATTAGCTTAAAACATTTAATATAAAAAAATTCGAAAATGCAGTGACTAATTAACTTGGAAGAGAAAAACGAGCATACTACTGTCTTCTCTTCCAAATTAATTAGTTATTGCGTATTTCACTATAACATCAACAAACTTAAAATCAAGATAAAAAAGAAAGTAATAGATTTTTAATAGTTGTTGAACTTTAAATTTCTCATTTCAAATAAATGAAGATAAACAAAAATCGTAGAAATTGATTGGTGACGTCGTTCCGTTCAAGGACAAAACTCGGAAGAGAATTTAGTTTTTACCAAGGCTTTTTATGCCATGGTCTAATTTGCACGATTTGATTTTATAAAAAGCATTTAAGAAACAATTTAATTTAAAGTATAATGCGCAAAAATTGTATGAATCGAAATTATATTACGCAATCTTAAATAGACGAATAAGAATTTCTTACATATTTACATAGAATAGCATGTCGAAAAAATTGTGATTAAATTAATACAGATGTACTGACGTTAATGACGATAATAAAATAATCATCAGAGATCTTAAAAAGATAACATGATACAATGATAACTACAACATACAAAATATGCTTAATAATATTTTTATGTTAAAAAACGTGAACTTATATTTAATTAAATAGCGACAAAAATAAATATCCTAAAACAGCAAAACAAGGCAAAAATTGAACAAACAGTGCAGAAAATATTTCTTAATTTAATCAGCGATAAAGAAAAAAAAAAAAAAAAAAAAAAGTTGTAATTTTTTTAAACTTTTACGTTACTGCTTAGTAAGTTTAGGTGTCAACAATTCAATTTAACAATTATTTCATTTTTCAGAATGACATCATTTTGCAATTGTTATCGCCATTCTTTAAAATAATTTTTTTATGCTACTTATATCATATGAATTTTATTGACAAATTATACATTTATTTTTAAGTAAATGACAAATGAAATTGCTGAATGTTTATCATACAATTTTCTAAAAACAAAATGCGAAGAATAAAAATTATGCAAGGTAAAAAAAAAATAAAAAAAAAATAATAATAATAAAATAAATAAATAAATACTTTTCGATTTAATTATGTAACTTTGATGCGATTCTTTTAAATTGAACAGTTATTATGACAATTTGCAACCACAAATATTATTTCTGACATTTCGCTAAAATGACACTTTTAAAATAAAAATAATACTAATTCTGACTAAAATATCTAAAATATCGTATTTAATGAACTGAATATATCATAAAAGTTTCACCGGTTATAACTAATAAAACAATAACAAAAGTATTTTTTCATCTATATATTTTATTCATCATCTATATATTTAATATTTAATATATTTTAGGACCAAAAACATTCACTGTGAATAATTAAAAAAATTTTAAAATATCAATACTCCGAATATTAATTATTTCGGTTAGTGGACTTCTGTTGATACGAAAAATATCGGATTAATATAATAAATGGAAATAGTAATTGGAAGTATAAATATTTCTACAAGCTTCTGGTGTCGATAAAATATTAACTTATTTATACTTATTTTTTTTAATTCTGTAATTTTTTTGAAATTGATTTACAACTTCGATTCTATCATCGTTTTTAATAGATGCCAAATATTTTTTTTTAAATAATCAAGTGCATAAAAGTAATCATTAATACAACAACTTTTATAAAATGGAATGTGATAGCTGCGTTCGTTTTTGAAATCGAATTTTTTAACGCTAATCATATTTTTTTTTAGCTTTATCACTTTAAAAAAACGTTCATAACTTTAATGGTTTTATTTATATTTTTTATTTATTAATTTTTTATTAAAAGTGCATACTATGTTATTTATATAGATATAATTATCAAAATAAATGCTTGATTTAAGTACGGAACAAGAATTTGATCCTACAATAAAGTAAACTAATTACTATTAATACCTTTTGCATCGTATTCAATATGGTCATCTTGGTAACTGGTGGTAAAACATGCAAAACATACAGAGGACTCACGCTATAGCGATCCACATCATACACAAAAAATTTGCAATTTACCTACGAGTGTGCTGAGCGATCGTGATGATAGCGTTATCGCCATAGCGCGAGTCTGCTGTAGTATAGTTAGTGTAGTATAGGTTATCCACTCACCACAGTTCGCACACAGCACTTTGGACACTGATTTCCTCTTGGAGTAAGGCTCCGGCTGCGCCACGGCGATCATCTTACTCCTGTGCTGCCTCCTGCGGGCCGCGAACACGACGTACCTGCTGTCCAGCTGGAGCTGCCCCTCCGTGTACGGTGCGCCCCGGCACTTGCTGGAGTTCTTGCGGAACGCGAACTCGATGACGACGGCGCTCTTCGCCAGGGCCTGCGGACCCTTGAACACCTTGTCGACGCGAAAGGTGGCCTGCTGCGCGGGTCCTCGCCGTGCCAGGTCTACCAGTCTGCCGTGGAACACTACTGGGGCGAGGTAGGCCTTGGTGGGGGCGTCGGCGACACCGGTCCCTAGCAGGGGACAGGTGGCCGCGGCGGCGGTCACAAGGAGTAGCAGGCTCCACCAAGGGAAGTGAGAGCAGCTACACTGCATCGCCGCCGCTGATCCAGGAAGTGGAGTGCTGGCGACTCATTCTGGTTGCTCCGATCTGGTGAGCACCTCCGAGAGAAGTTGCTGCTGGGGTGCCGAGAACGACGATCCGCGCAGTAATGAACTTGACCGGCGAACACTCTCTCGCTCTCTTCTTCCCTTCCAGTCACGCCCTCTGCCTCGGCTTTTTTTCTTTCTCTTTCTCTCTCTCCTTATCTCTCCTCTCGCTCGATCCAGGATCATCCCGGAGCTCCCTCTTAATCATTCGGGTTTGTTGAGGCGAGAGACAGTTATGGGATGCCATCTGTCTAGCTTCGCTCGGCAAGGCTTTTTGGGAGGAAGGAAGGAACTTTTTCCTCAAGGTTACTCAAGGAATGAGTGCGAATTATTATTGAGACTTTTAAAACGCTTTTATTTTTTTTTTTGAAAATCTTTTTTTAATAAAACTCTATGTTAGCCGTTTTTCTTCGAAAGTGGATCAAATTATGTCGATAGATGTTTAACTTTTAATATTTTTGAATTGCAACGAAATCAGTTGAAAAGTTTGGAAAAACTGAAATATTTGTAAAGTTATTCTACAGCGATGAGTAAAAAAAAAAAAAATATCTGTGTTCTAATTTAAAAGTATTAACTCATTTTAATCAAAGCAGGATTTATACCATTTAAAAAAATGACACAGTTATATTGAGTAGAAAATTATATCGTGAAATTAAAATAAAAAAAATAAATACTTACATGATGTTTGCTTACAATTATATGCACATTTTCATACTGTATATAAGCCACATCTAACAATGTGAATTTTTATTAAAACTAATTAAATATAATGTTAATTAAAACAGGATTTATACCATTTTAAACAAATGACGCACTTATATTGAGTAGAAAATTATACATGAAATTAGGATAAAAAAAATACTGAATACTGGTATTTGCTTACAATTATATCAATTTTACATACACATTTTCATTCTATATGTAAGCCACACCTAATAATATAAATTTCTATTAAAACGAATCGAATATAACATTAATCAAAACAGGAATTATACCATTTAAAAATGACGCAATTATATTGAGTAGAAAATTAACACTATGGAATTAGGATTAAAAAATATAGAATACTTGCATGATATCTTGCATGATAGAATACTTATAATTATCCTAACTTTATATGCACATTTACATCTTATATGTAAGTCACGCCTAGTAATATTAATTTTTATTAAAACTATTAGTAAAAATTTATCCTTTAAAACAATTATAGCGTCCTTATTGGAAATAATTAATTTTATTCATTTTTTATACATAGAAAAAAAATTTACTTTGATCTAAAACAGCTACTGAAATCACGCTAATAACAAAGTTTAGAATTTATAGATTCCAAAATTAACTATAGCTAAATGTATTTAAATGCCTCGTTTGTTTGAATTAACGTTTATAAATGCATATGAAGAATTTAAAGGTGATGTTAAAAAATACGTAATTATTAAAAAAATGAAATTTCTCCTATTGCAAGTCAAAGCGGCCTCCATAGCACAGGAAAAAAAATGTATTATGCCAATATGATTTAAATAATTATTACTTTGAAAAAAAAATTTTTTTAAACTAAATATTAAAAAAATACATTTTTTCTTCCATGCAGTTTTTAAACGAAGTGCGTTACATTAAAAGCTGTAAGCGTTGTTTAAATACGCTATTTCAGCTTTTCAAAAGTATTTCAGAATATAATAAATTTCCAATATTTGGTATACATAAGATGCCATCAGAGCACAAATATTGATTTCATTTTATCTAATTTTTGTCATCTGTTTACACATTATCGAAATAATCTGAGTCTTTTTCTGAGTCATCTCCAAATGCTTGATAACTTCGTGTACGAAATATTTTGTTTTCCGATCTTGCTTAATTTTAAGATAACCTTTTTTAACAATGAATATGTATCTAACATTGATGAGAAATGGTTGAAGAATTTTGGGTTTTTTTTATAGATAGATAATGCATTTATAATGTAGACATTCCTCACCTAAAGTTTAAATGTAGAATGGTAAAATTTCCACTTAATATGTTTTTTTTTAAAAATTTTATAGAGTATTTCAAAAATAAAAGTATAGATAATAAAAGCTTAATAATTTTTTATATGCCAATCACTAATAGATTAATTTGGCGTTTCTCTGCTACATAAAATTAAACACTTTTAATTTCGGTAAATTTCGTTAGGAATGAGATGATGGCGAAAAGTGAAAATAATTGTTTGCAAATTGTAAAAGAAAAAAAAAAAAATTCTGCTGAACAACTATTCATAAATAGTAGATTTAGTAATTTTTAGTAATAGTAGATTTAGTAATAGTAGTAATAGTAGATTTAGTAGTAATTTAGAAAGTAAGCCTATACAATAGATCATTTGATACAAACAAAATTATTATAATCATATAAACTTCAAAGATTTATCATTTAAATTTCAAGAAAATGTTTTAAAGATAAATTTAAAAAATAAATAAATAAATAAAAACTATAGGCGAAGCGAATATGTTACCGCCAGATGGCGTTTGGCACAAAAGGGTTTGCTTAATTAAAAAATAAATAGCGGTATGTTTGTCCGAGATCTACGAATACACACTAAATAAAAGAATAGTAAATTCTGTGAAAATAAATTATTGTTGAAATACACACACAGTGCGTATGTATAAATATATACTGCAATGCGTATGCATGTATAAATATATACTGCAATGCGTATGCATGTATAAATATATACTGCAATGCGTATACAATGCGTGTGTAGCAATAAAATCCAATAACTGTGATAACAATATAATCAGTAAAATGTGAATGAAAAATGTATAAATTATCAAGTGGATGTAAAATAGAAATTTTTTATTTTATGCTAGAATTTTTAATTAAGTACACATATGCATTGATATGTTAAATATGTTAATAGTTATAATATTTTAAAAACTACCAATTTCTTTCTTTACTTAAACTAAGCGTATTAAAACGTACAAGAGAAAAACCTATTAATTTTTTTACGAAAAATTATAGATGTGCTAAAATACTAAAATAGAAATTATGTCTACTGGATATACAATATAATAATCATTATCTGCTCAAGGATCAGATATTAATTATTATCTATTACATGCAGTGAATAGAATGAAATAAGAAAACCGTTCAGAATATTCCAATTATATATATATATATATAAATAGACAGATAGATAGATTTTATTCTTATTCATATACAAGATTATCAACAAAATACAATAATAGTGATAATAGCAAAATCAGTAAAATGTGAATGAAAAACGTATGAACTATCAAGTGGATGTAAATTAGAAATGTATTACTTTATGTTAGAATTTTCAATTAAGTGCACATACACAAAAGACATGCTAGTTAGAGTTCTGATGTTTTAAGAAACTACCAATTTATTTATATATATATATAAACTAAGAATATAAAATTTATAGAAGAAAAGCCTATTAAATTTTTATGGAAAAATATCGATGTACTAAAATACTAAAATCATTATGAACTGGAGTATTCAGCTCCTTTGTTATTTTTAGCTTCGCTGTCTCTACTACAACCGTCTTCTTCATCATTCACATCATTATTTTGCACGCATTCGAATATAATAA
This sequence comes from Caerostris darwini, assembly GCA_021605075.1. Taxonomy (NCBI): domain Eukaryota; kingdom Metazoa; phylum Arthropoda; class Arachnida; order Araneae; family Araneidae; genus Caerostris; species Caerostris darwini. Next base: position 51,884 of record BPLQ01001171.1, read on the forward strand.
TTCAAATATAATATTCACGTACAAGCACCCACGCACACCTACATACGCATTCGCTTATTAAAAAAATTATGCCCAGCTATTATAGAATAATCATTATCTGCCCAATAATCAGACATTAATTATTTTCTGCTGGATGACACCTGAATAGAATGGAATAAGGAAACCGTTTGGAAGATTCTAACTTATATATCTATCTATCTACCTATCTATCTCTCTCTCTCTATATATATATATAACCCAATTGTAGTTAATTTTTCAATACGAAAATTGAATCAAGTCCTTTTTTACTTTGCCACCTTAATTTTGATTAAGAAAATGCGCTATTTTAAAATGCTATATATAATCAACCATTTTGGGTAAGCAAGGAAAGCAATTGCGTTTGTAGGCGAGCATGGGTGCCTGTGCGTTTGAATCCTTGCAAAATCATGATGCGAATGATGAAGGAGACGGTTGTAGTGACAGCGGAGTTAAAAATAACAAAGGAGCTGAAAACTCCCAGTTCATGCTCTGCTGAAACATCGGGACTGGAGCACCGTTTTATCTCGATTCTGAATTACGAGCTTCAAAAAATTCATAGAGGAGAGCATTCATCACCGAAATAGTGTGCCCGCAACAGAAGGAGTCAACAGCTTAACATAATTTATGGGTCGTTTTATCTCCCAGTGCTTCTGAATTTGTCAACAACTGCAATGCTTAAGAAAAGAAAAAGTTGCTGTGTATAGGCTTCTTTAGGATGCCTTCCTTTCATACGTTTCCCGCATTATCAGATTGCAGAAATCGATCTCGAGTTCATATAAAAAAAAAGTATGAAAAAAATTCCGTGTTGATTTCAAAAAGCTATTACTTGATGTGAATGAATTAAAAATGGAATGTTTTATCAGTATTAAACATTCCCGACATCCAAAAGATTGAGTTTCGAATGATACTGAGGCTTTTAATATGATCTTTGAGATGATATTTAAGCTTAATAACACCAGTTAAACAAGCTTAAATGATACTAGTAAAAAACAGTACATATTTAAATAGTGAAGCTATCTTTTAGGTATAAAATACAAAAGGTTAAAACTTAAGAAATAAACAGTTTGATTAATAACTTTTATTCGTTATATTACATTCTACATAGGGCTCTCTCATTGGATGTTATAAGGAAATGGAAAAATATTGTTCGTAATATATTCAAATCGTTGTTTGGAGTAAGTTACAGCCATAAAAAAAACAGAAATTAAGAAACGTTCTAAATGAATCAATTGATATGTAATCACTTGATAGGGAATAAATTAATATGTAATGAATTGATAAGGAATCAATTTATATGTTTTTTTATCTGACATATTATTTTAAAATGTAAAAAAAAAGTTCAAATTCCAATACTGTCTGATACATAACGATGCTAACACATACAACTTAAGTGCAGAAGAATGTGGGTTCTATTACGCTGGCAATATCATTCTGATTTCTGAATCGAGGAGACTCGATGATGATTTAGATGACATAAGCATCTTGCATCAACAATCAAGCTACTTAGTAAAAGTTTTCCGGTTTTCTTTGATATAACATTCAAATGTCAGACAGTTACTCTTAAAAGTCCTTTCTTCATCTCCGTTGATGGGCTAAGGAATCAATTGATAAGGAATCAACAGATATGTAATAAAATGATATACTTATCTGACAAATTATTATAAAATGTAAAAACCAAAGATTAAATTACATTACTGTCTCACATAATGGCTTACATAGGTTGGATATGAAACGCACCAATCAATATACGATTAAAAGTTATTTTATATTTTAAAAGCTATAAAGACCAGGTTTAAGGATCATAATTTCTTCAGAAAATTTTATATTAAAATAAAAGAAGATTTTAAAATTCTGAAAGAGAACGTTGAATAAAATTTTTAAGCAATACTTCAAATAGTATATATATATATATATATATATATAAATCTAATTTAAATATTTTATTACTTAAATAATATTTTTCAAAAAAACTAATTAATTAATTTTAGAAAGCCGAATTATATTTATAATTATCCAAAAATTACATAACCGATTTGATTGAATTTGAAAATTAGAAACTATATTAGGATTTTTATACAAATTTTTATTTCTAATAAGCATATTTTTAGAACTAGGTTTGATACTTGAATGGAAAAAAAATAAGACAAATAAATAAGTTAGGAAAAATATAATAAGATAAAAAAAAAAAAGAATATTGGAATTTTTTTTTTTTTTTTTTGTAATTCTAATTTATTTGTTTAAATTTATTTTTATTTTAGTTATTTTTTTTTTTTTTTAGAAAAATTATATTTTTGCTCCTTGTTTCAGATTGAATTCAAAGGGAAAACTTTTTTTAAAACTTGCTTTTTGATTTTTTAAATAGGATACAAAAATTAAGTATTCCTAAATCTAGAATTAATTAAAAACGTAATAGTTTTAACCTTCTAAGTTTATCGAATAATATTCTTTTCATAGGTTTTAAAAAAAGCTCTATTTTTCCTTTTTATCGTAAAGCTTTGATACCATTTTATCAAAATTCTATTATTGCACTCTTTTCCATCTGTATATTAAACTTTTGTACGATAAAGTTAAAAAAAAAAAACGTAAATTTTATATTTTATGCATATTGTTTACATTTTAATTGACATCATTTAAAATATTGATTGCAAAATAAACTCAACTGAAAAACATTTGAAAAACTGAAAAAAAACATATTTTGATCTAAACCACTCGTTACTAGAATAGCATAGATGTAGCGAATTCAATGTTACGTAGGATTCACCAAAGAAGCCTATTACATTCCACACACAACTCTGCCACCCAAATTTTAGACCAGCATTCAGCATTTTGATAAGATCTAGAGATCCACGCTTTCCTTCCCTAATCCTCAAACCCAATAGAAAAAGCATTACGTCTTACAGATTTATAATGGCAATCCTCTGCATAGACAAGGAAGCTTTCAGTTCGGCATCGCATGTTAAATTTCGAACCAACACCCAAGGTTGGGAAAACCAATGTGCTATCCACCCTGCAACTCAAAACCACTCAGTAAAAAAATAATCCCTATCCTAATAAATTTTTTAACTTCCAGTACGTATTGAGACATTTAAAAAGTGTCGTCTTTTAAGTGTGTAATTAATTAGCAGAACATATATGTGTATAACGTGAGAGTTAAAATTAGCCACCGTCACAAAGAGACTCGAGAGTGAACAAAGGGAATTCATGTGGGACGAAATGGAGATGTTCAAAATGAAAACTGCCCTCCATAGGTGTGACACCTCAACGGAAGGAATGCACGGTGTATAAAACAGGAAATGTAGAATTAAATAGTTTTTTGCAGATTACTGAGGAAGGGAGAAAACAAATAAAACATTCTTGGATATAACCTTTTTACCCTAATTCTACTTGAAGAATGTCGTTGGACAACACCTTGACATTTACGTTTTAGTGACTCCACCTCGGATGCCAAGTTTTGTGAAAAAGAACACAATTGTCTCTCTCTCTCTCTCCTTGTGTTTTTTTTTGTACTTCATTTGCATAAATTAGTTTAAGTGAAATTTTGATGATAAATGACAGGTTTCAATTTTTTGAGTAATGAAACGTTTTGGGAGATAAATTATTTGGGAAGTATTCAAGATATACTGGAAAAAGTTACTTTTCGGTAAAAATTCTTAACTTCGTCTTTTTTTTTTAAAGTATTGTCTGTATTATGTAATTTCTGTAAATTATAATACAGTAGTAAAAAGAAATCTGAAACTAAATATTATGTTACGTTGTTATTCATTTATATTACCCATTGAGAATAATGATAAAAAATAATGATGGTCTTAAAGAATGTGCTAGACATCCAATAAACTTTGTCATTAGTTGAAGAAAGAAAATGAATAAGGCCTGACGGCTGAGTGACTAGCTCTCTAACACTCAGTGTCCAAGGTTTCGGATTCGAGTCCCGGCGTTGCCATGGATTTTTATAGTGTTTAGGATTCCACTTTAAACCGTAGGTGCCGGTCAAACATGACTATTGAGAGTAGGGCTGACAACTCTACCCCGTATGAAGTCAGCGCCACTGACCGAGTCAGACTTCTACCTACGGGTGCTCCATCATAACAGAAGCTGCCCGCCCTACTTCCCCCCCTTCCGTGAGACCACACGGGTTCATAGACTTGGTCTAGATGTTGCTGTCTAACAAGCGGGATAAGAAACAACAAAAGAAAATGATTATTTTTATTTGTTTGGAAATCTGGATGCTTGCAGAAGACTAAACAAGGACTTCAGGTATTGGCACCTTTATGATGGCAAGCACCATTCAGAATCGTTAACAGAAATAATTCTTCAAGGGAGCATTTTCTGAGAAAACGAAAAAAACCTTCTTGGATCGGAGCGAGACACTCTGTCACATTCTGGCATGTATGTTTCTCAATGCAGCGACTGAAGTGCAAGCTACGAAATGCAATCCAACTTAGGTTTTCTTGCAAGCTTACTAACATTCAAAGCCAAAAGTGGCACAAAACCAATCGTTCCAGCTATTTTTCACTAGAATACTATAAGAGAAATAATTCTTCAAGGAAGAACTTCCCGAGAAATCCCAGAAAGCTTCAATCAGATAGTTCTAGGGTCGATGCGAGATTGTCAAAATCTCTACCTGGTATATGCGATTCCCAATGCTGCGAGTATAGTGCAAGCTACGAATGGAATGGAATCCAGCCTACGTCTTCTTACAAGCTTACTAACGCGTGAAAAACAAGTGGGACAAAACTAATCGTTCCAACTATTTAAAGACTTTTGTAAAAAATATAATTTATTTTTATGACTTTATAAATTGAAAACATTTAAAATGCTCATTATATTGTGGTGCGAAAAAAAAAAAAAAAAAAAAAAAAAGGATTGATACAGTATCAAAATTTTAGTTATTTTATTATAGTTTAAACTACAGTTTAAATGTGGGGTCTGATGGCCGAGTGTCTAGCGCTTGCTCTGTGCCACAGATTTCGGGTTCGAGTTCCGCCGGTGCCATGGATGTTTGTAGTGGTTTGAAATCTACTTTAAACTGTATTTCCACTGTAAACCGTATCTACTGTAAACTGTACGGTTGTAGAGAACGTACGTAGGGCTGATAGCTCTACCCTATAAAAAGAAACCATCTCCTGTCTCGAAAACTGCCAGTAGGAAGACGGCCTTGGCCCACCATGGGGATGTTCCGCCAATGAAAGAGAAGACGAATAGTTTAAATGTACAAGTAGAATATTTTAATGTACAAGAATATGAATAAAATTTATTTTGATATATTATGGTTAGTTCCGCATACTGGGTTTCGAATCGAGCACTCCGAGCTACGAAATCCAACCAGCAAATTGCAAAGGTAACAAACGTTCAAAAGAATTTTGAATGAAAATGGCGAATTACACAAAAATAAGTCACTGACTAAAGTAGAATAAAAAAAAAAGTCGATTAACCCAAAGAAAAAGAAAAGACAATTATCCTTTTCCTCGTTCATCGGAAGACAAAGTTTCTGACATTCTTCTTGCATGTAGGTATCCTCATCATCATTAAGGCTGGTCTTCCGCTTTTCGTAACACTCCGATGTCCCAGAAAGGATGCTCATTAGAAGAAAAGTGTCACTCCCGTAACCTTCACGAACCTTTCTTCCTACACTTTCATGTTCAAATATTTCATGAAAGTGGTGCTTCTAGAAAAAGGCATAATATTTTGATTTTCAAAAAGGCGAATTAATCAAGCTGCATCACTGCGATTGTCTTCATGAGGAATATTGACAAAATGTTGAAAGTTTAAACTCAAGCGATGTCTTGATTAATTTTTTTCTATTTTTAGTTCTTTTTTTTTAAATATTGATTCAACAGTCATATGTAGTCCAAGGCTTTTTACACAGTCATCTCATGATTATTTATAGTGATTTTGAAATCTTTATCGATGCAGTGTTCATTAAAAGAAGATTATTTCCTTAATGGAAGATTTGGTTTGTCATTTTACAATCATTTTTTTGAACACGAGGTCTAATTAGATTGGGACCTACAGTCTAAAGTGGATACCAAACCAATAGCAAATATTCCTACCACCACCAAGATTTGAACTTGAAATATCAAAAGCCAGAGTGGTAGCCACTTGGGCATTAAACCTCTCCAATTGAAGAAGATTAATATTTAATTACGTCAAGCACATTAAAAATTATGAAAGTTATGGTCATACGTAATACATGACCAGAATGTCGTTCATGTGATAAAAAATGCCATGTTATTAATTATTATAAAAAGGGGTACTTCGGTATATGACAGCTTTGGAATAAGCCCAACTTGATATGCGTCTGGTTTGGAGGCAAAGTATTTTTTTTTGGTGTAAGACCCTTGCTTTGGAATGAATATGTAAAAATGAATCATCCTATGTAAAAATGAATCACTAGACCATGCACTGTTCTTGTTTACGACTGCCCCGATCGTCAGTGGTTACCATTCAGGGAACGTCACGCGTTTTAATTCCATGACTTTCACATGATTTTATGTCTTTCAATGTACTTCAACGACTACACCAACTAAATCCAAACGAAACCGTAATAGCATTGTCTGGAATAGCCAGACAATGTTACATTTCTAGATCCTCCTAAGGGGAAGGCAGAAGTAAAGTTCTTTGGTCAGATTTTTACAAAGGGTCTTATGTAGTGATCTTCAACCAAATTCAAGTACGTCAAAGAGACAATAAATGTGGTAAATTTTCGTTTATGTAACTGCTTTTGTTCTATGCAGTTTTTCATTAAGAGATATTTAAATTATTAATACTACTGCATCAATGCATAATACGCTTATAACAATATAATTTTTTTTTGCATGGGAAGTAATTAATATATTTTTTATGATAAAAAAGTCATTTGGTATAAAGAATTAAGGTATCCCTATACTAAGTACCTTGGTGGATAGCACCTAGAGCTTCCAAAGGAATCTTGGTCGATAAAGCCGGGATGGGCACTATACATCTGCATGGTGGAAAAGCTTTCTGTTGATATCGAAGAGGTGCTATCACTCGGGCGTTGGTATGTTCCAAATGGCAGTTTGAAAAAATGAGTGTGGCATTGTATGCGTGGTAATGCTGAATATGCTGCATATCTATTGATATAGAGGCGAATGACCTCATATCAAAGGCGGCCAATTAGCTAGCGCTTGGGCGCCTTTAGTACCATAGGCCTCAGGTTCGAATCCTGGAGGTGGCATTTAGTAGTAGTGGCATGTTTTTTAGTAGTTCGGAATCCCCGTTAAACTGTAAGTTCAGGTCTATTTAGTCTAAAGTGTGAAAAAAATGACAATATGTAGGTTCCGGTCTAATTAGCCTAAAGTGTGCAAAAAAGGAGAGTAGAGCGACAAACCTCAAGTCAAAATGCGTCGCAACTAACTTAAAATGCAGGAGTGGATTTTATTATGTAGTATATTTACTTATGTATTTTATTTCTTTTAAATTAACAAAAATAAAAATCTTGAATTTATTGTTTTTTTTTTAAATAAAAGTAATAAATAATACAGTTTATTTTGTAATAACATCATTTATTTACGGCATTGAAAAATAATGTAAAATTTCTTTCTCAGATGCATTTTATCGGGAGCTCCAGTTGAGGCAAAACGACGTCTCCAGTGAATGGGATTCTGAAATGAAATTATGCGCAGACTGTGTAGGATTCTAATCACACCAGTCAGTCATTTCTACAACGAGAGGCGTTGTCGATTGTTAACTCTCCCGTCTAACGCGCTTATTTGCATTCACATTTCACATAAGGCTTTCCAACCCATTTTTTTTTCTTTCTCCCTCTCTCTCTCCCAAAATCTTCCCGCATAGTTTCTTGTCTGAAATATCTTTTTTCTTTGTGTTTCTGTGTTTTCATTCTGTATTTTTTTTTCCAAAAAAAATGTCTCCTTTTACTTTGTTTCTACAAAATGTAGCACAAGGCAGTCTATAAAGTTATTTTATTCAAGAATGCTATCATAGTTATTCCGCCTCTTACAAATATTATAAACTTATATTGAATGTAATGGGTTTTTATTGCTAACAAAAAAATATTTATTTACACTGAGAGTGTTGAAGAATCATCTTATATTTAGTTACATTGTGTGTGTTTTTTTTAAATTGATGGATCTTTTGATTAGACTTTTTAACACACTTTTCTCTCTTTTTTTTTCCCCTAGGAGGACTTTTAGGGAAAACTGATTTGCGTTTGCATATACACTAAATTATAATCAGAAAGATTTCCAATAGCAAATTGATGTCTATACGAAACCCTCTATCACTATTGTTCTATTTGATTTATTTGTTCTACAGTCCTTTTTTGCACATTTTTCGACTAAATAGGCTGGACCTACAGTTTAACGTGGATTCCGAACCACTCACAAATATTTATGCCACTTCTAGGATTCGAACCTGAAACATCGAAGGCTACAGCGCTAGCCAATTGGCCATCAGGTCGCTCTGTCACAATTGAAGTTGAATTAATTCGTGTTGTTGGGCCTAATCATCAGTATCCTGCAGTGTGGGACAGACATCCCATGAGTAATCTACTCATGGCTAGAGGGAAAGCTTCTGTTGTGATGGAGCACCAGTAGGTAGAAGTCTGATTTGGTTCCGTGTCGCTGAAGAAGGAGGGTAGTGTCTTCCAGGAGGATTATTAGGGGGACTACTCTGCATTTGCATATCGTATAGGAGAAAACCCCTGAAAACTCTTACCAGGTAGTCCGACTCACGAGGAAAGTTGCTGAACATCCCTAACGCCGTAGAGCCTTCTTGTTTTTTACAACAGTGTCTACAACAAAGCCGGCAGCGGATGGAACTTCATCACTAATGCCTACCAGCGGCGCACTTTACCACGAATTAATTCGCTTAAAAAACAAATTAAATAGTTTTTTACACAATGTCTGGAAACTGGGTCATGTCAGGCTCATATTGTGAAATAAATGTTATGTTACATCCACATATTCTGGTTATTATAAATTTTAATTTATTGATTAATAATATGATCAGCTTCTAATAGTGAACACAAATAAGCTCTATATAATGAACACGAATATTTTTTTATAATAATGAACATTATGGAAGTAGGAAATCTATGAGAGTCGTTCTTTAATTCTTCGTAGTCCATTTTACATTTTGTAACTTTAAAGTTTCATCAACTATTTCTCTGTTATATTACAAAATGTGATCTTTTTCTTACTTACATTCTATAATTACCACATGCTGATTTTTCTAAACTTCTTTAATGTTCTGAGAGGAAAAATATAAAGAGGCTTTTATGCAAATTATGAAATCAAGGCGGTGTAAAGTTTCAACATTTTTATTGCCAAAGCACTTAAAAGTCATAAGAGAGTTCATTTGTAGAAAGAAACCAAAAAATAATTTATGAAAATCGTAATTTGAGATTTAATTTGTTTCAAATTACACTATTCTTAGTAAATAACAAAAAATAATAAGTTATAAAAAGAAAGTTGGGAATGCCAACCGCTTAATTAATTTCAGTGATGTAATATTTAAAAAAAAAAAAAAAAAAAAAAATCAGAGTGAAATAATTTTTAAAAATATCTTCCTCGTTGTGTCTCTATGATTTTAATCATCTCTAGTTAAAAATATATAAAAAAAATAAATTGTTAATAAATTTATTACGTCTAACCGAATTCAAAAGTGATATTTTTTGTTATATTTTTTCAATAATTACTCATTTAATAAATTTATAATTCTTTCTTAATAATTTTATGAAATAAATATAAATTTGTAATTCATTCTTATAATTCATATTTATTTCATTTTAAAATTTATTTGTTTTAATTTTCTTTTAATTTTTCATTTACATATTGATTACGTGAATAAACATTTTTATATAAATAAAAGAATACAACTTCAAATTCAAATTGTAGAAAGATGAGAAATCTCTAATTTATTTGTAATTCTTTTTAAATGTCCTTCCTAAACTTTAAATATAATATTGTGTTGAACAATATATCTAGAACTATAATTAGGAAAATGGTAATACGAGAAAATTCAAATTAAAGAATATTGCTTACCATTTAGAATATATAAACTTGTAAAACGCAAGTTGATTGTTTAATTTCACATTATGATGGAAATAAAAAAAGTTCAAATTGTAGAAAGATGAGCAATTTCTAATTTTACTTGTAATTCTTTTTAAATGTGCTTCAAAAATTTAAACATAATTTCATGTTGAACAGCATTTTTAGAACTGGCATTAGGAAAATAGTAATACAAGAAAAGTCAAATTGAAAAATATTGCTTGCCATTTAGAATATATAAGCTTGCAAAACACAAGTTGATTATTTCAGCTCACGTTATGGAGGAAATATAAAAATTTTTTATTCACAATTAAAGAGAAAATTTCAGAATATTGAAAATCATTTTATGTCTTAGATGATTAACTCAATGAAATTTTGTGTTGTTCGACACCAGACGGCACAACAGTCGAATTCAAAAATTATTTTTAATCAACATGCCAGTATCATTTTTTAATAACTCAAAATAGTTATTATACACTGAAGTGACAAAAGTCATGGGATAGCAATATGCAAATTTTCAGATGGCAGTAGCATCGCGTAGAACAGGTATAAATGCGCAGTGCTTTCGCAGAGCTTTCATTTCTGTTCAAGTTATTCATGTGAAGAGGTTTTGACGTGATGATAACCGCACGACGGGAATTAACAGACTTTGAACGCGGAATGTTAGTTGGAGCTAGACGCATGGGTCATGCCATTTCGGAAATCGTTAGGGAATTCAACATTCCCAGACCCACTGTGTCAAGAGTGTGCCGAGAGTATGAAATTTCAGGCATAACATCCCACCATGGACAGCGCAGTGGTCGACCGCCTGCACTTAACGACCGAGACCGGCGACGTCTGCAAAGAGTCGTAAATTCTAACAGACAAGCAACACTGCGTCAAATAACCGCAGAAATCAATGTGGGACGTACAAGGGACTTGTCTGTTAGAACTGTGCGGAGAAATTTGGCTTTCTTGGGCTATTCCAGCAGAAGACCGACTCGAGTGCCTTTACTGACAGAACGACATCGCTTGCAGCGACTCTCGTGGGCACGTGAGCATATCGGTTGGTCCCTAGATGAATGGAAAACCGTGGCCTGGTCCGATGAGTCACGATTTCAGTTGGTAAGAGCTGATGGTAGGGTTCGAGTGTGGCGCAGACCCCACGAAGCCATGGACCCAAACTGTCAGCAAGGCACTGTTCAAGCTGGTGGTGGCTCCGTAATGGTGTGGGCTGTTTTGTCATGGCATGGACTTGGTCCTCTGGTGCGACTGGACCGAACATTGACTGGAAAGGCTTATGTTCAGCTATTTGGAGATCACTTGCAGCCATTCATGGACTTCATGTACCCAAACAACGATGGGATTTTTATAGATGACAATGCGCCATGTCCCCGGGCCACAATGTTCGCGATTGGTTTGAAGAACATTCTGGACAATTCCAACGAATGATCTGGCCACCTAGATCTCCCGACATGAATCCAATCGAGCATTTATGGGATATCATCGAGAGGTCTGTTCGTGCCCAAAATCTTGCACCATCAACGCTTTCACAATTATGGACGTCTATCGAGACAGCATGGCTCAATATTCCTGCAGAAGACTTCCAACGACTTGTTGAGTCCATGCCGCGTCGAGTTGCTGCATTTCGCCGGGCGAAAGGAGGGCCGACACGATGTTAAGAGGTATGCCATGACTTTTGTCACTTCAGTGTATGTTTTTATTTAACACAAACATTGACCTTTACTTCTACAAAGGAATTTAATATTTGAATAATAATTAATAAAGTTTAAGTAGAATATTTTCCGACAGAAAATTGCTTGCGGGTTATTCGAAGATTTTTAACTTATGCCTCTTTAAAGAAAGATTAGTTAAATAAATGGAAAAATGTTTTGCTGTTAATGTTAAGCTATCTATCATCCTTATGAAGATAATTACTAATTTTAAATAGACAGATGTTTTGAAATTTTAATTATAATACAGATCTAATTACCCTTTTTGCAGAGGAAATATAAAGATGTACTTCATAAAGCAATTATACTAATGCAAGAATATTAAAAATTTTAAATTTAAACGAAAAGTTTGTTCTTGAAAAGTATCTTAATATTATTAAACAAGACCATACGAGCACTTTTCATCCATGAAATTAAAACTGTCTTTGAACGATGAAAGAATTAAAAAAAAATTAATTTTAAGTAAATTATTAAATTGTTTGTTTTGGTTTACTTTAAAATTTTAAACCACGATTCTTTTTCAAACTTTATAAACTGGTGATGAGAGAGAAAGCAAGAGAAGATTGGTGAGAATTTAATTTCATTTTTTAGTTAATTATTATTCTAATAATCTCTTTTTTTTGGTTTGTATCAATTCTGTTGGTTGCTAAGAATAACTTTTCAATTAATTAAAATATTATTATTAAGTTCTTTGAGGAAAAAGAAGAAACATTTGTTATGCCTCCACATTTTTGCTACCTGTCATGTGATGATGTGTTGATAGTTATTGCCCGCCGTAGGAATATGTTTTACCCCAGAAGGTGACTTACTTTTTATAACGAATATCTTTGAAAACTGATGATAAAACATGACTATGTGCATTATACTGACTACTAAATAATATTTATGCCTTTCCTGATAGAATATTTTGATATGCGTCAGCCATTATAGGCAATAGAGATAAAATTATTTTCTACCTGCTGCATTACGCGCTGGCGCGTGATACGTGATAATGAAAGTAAGTGACAAAATACATTATCTTTGTATGATACTTTATCACTAAAAATATTTAATATGAATGAATTATTATAAGTTGCTTACAATGATATTATTACTGCGAACCTTGGAGAGGAATGAATTTTTCATCGCTGTTATACCTAAGCCAACAAATTTTCAATTTCTTCGTTTGTTAGAGGCTTATCAGATTGTATTTTGTTGGGGGGGGACGTGAATTGCCTTGCAGAACTATTGTTTCTACAACTAATATTGTAAGATTTTTTTAATAACTAATAAAGCTCTAAATTGGAAACACATACCTTTACTACTAGCTTTTAACCTTTTACTTTTCCTCGCCCGAACGCGTGACTGGCTATTCGCTGGTTGGGCCGTGATTTGGCCTTTAGCGCTCATTCCACATCATGCGCTGCCTCGATATAGGCAGCAAACGTGTTAAACATGACTGAAGCTAAAATTATAGCTAAATCTCCCATAAGTTTGCTGTTCTAATTAGGCTTAGGGCAGCGGTTGTCAGATTTCTTATTTCTGAGTCGCTCTTCATAAGAGAAAATACAGTCACTCCTCCGTTTGAGAAGTCACACCCACCTAACTATTTTTTTTACGAATAAAAAGTTTCTGTTTCTGTATAAAATTTTTTTAAAAATAAAATATAAAGTATCCTTTTTGTTCGACAGTTTTAAAATATTTACAATAAATCAATAAAAGATTCTAGATAAGTATTAACATTCAATATAATATGTATAAGTATTTATATAATGATAGTATGTATGAAAAAAAATGCAATTTTCGCTAATAAAAATGTTTAAATCTGAAATTTTTTAGATGTTCGGAATTTTAAATTTTATTGAATACGTCATTAAACGAATTTTTTTGTCTTCGTTATGTATGCTACTGTCATGCATGCTTTTTTTGGTTTGTATAGTATGTGCACTTTTTCATATATATATATATATATATATACGTTTTTTGGTTTGTATGGTATGTGTACTTTTTGGTACATATACTTTTTAGTTTGTATATTGTGTATACTTTTTGGTATATATACTTTTTGATTTGTATGTTATGAGTACCTTTTGATATATATGCTTTTTGATTTGTATATTATGTGTTCTTTTGGGTTTGTTTGTTATGTGTACCTTTTGGTATATATGCTTTTTGATTTGTATGTTTTTTTTTCTTTATGAATATCAGTTTTTTTTACACCAGTATTTAATAGTTTTGATTAAGTTTCTTAAAGCCGTAAAATTGGTGCCGGATTTTATAAACTCAAGAAATACCATATAGTTTATTTAGCAGTTATATTTTATTTTGAGTTTATGCTTATTTCTCGTACTTTGTGAACTTATTCCACTTCTTCTTAAAAGAGAAGTATTTGAAATTGTATTAATTACTAAATGAAATTATGTGACATCAAAATGAATGAAGTATTATTCATAAATAATAAATTAAAAATAACCAAGTAAAAATTTGCCCCAAAAAAAAAAAAAAAAAAATATATATATATATATATATATAAAAGAAATGGTTCTATAATTTTCTTTTCTTTTAATAACTAAAAAATAAATAATAAAAAAAAAAAAAACATTTGAATAAAAAAATAAATAAAAGTATTTAGAAATTTTCTCCTCAACATTTTAATTCAAATATTTTATCATAGGTTTCGTATTACAGAATTACTGTATCAGTATATACCCTATTTGACAAATTATATCAAAATTTTTATTATTATCAAGATTTTAGTTTAATGAAATATTGTAACAATTATTGATAAACCTGAATATATTTGATAAAGGATATAAAAGTAAAAATTTGAAATGCCTCTGATGGTTGTTTCAAGTGCGTTTTATTTATAGAATAATAAAAAAATAAAAAATAAAATTTATATAAATTTTTTTTTTTATCCTTTTAAAATATAAAATACGCTTTCTAAATAGTTAAAAAAAAAAAGTGCGGTTGAACTTGCGTTCAGAAAAAGTAAATGATTATTTGAAAAGTGTTCAGAAAAATTCAATGACGTTTACATGTGTTAATCTAGCAAAACTGGATTTATCTGGTACATTATACAGTATTGCCAAACTTGTGAGGCAATAAAATATTGATAGCATGAAAAAAAAGAAACAAAACAAAAAGTCATGATCTTATCACGTTTATTGATTCAGAAGTTTTGGTGTACTTTCATATGATAATGTAGATTGAAAATGTAGAATTATTACAAAAATTTCAGAGCTTATAATCTTGTGAAATAAAACTTTATGATTTATTAATAAAGAACGGTAATATTTTTTGGAGACAAGAAGCTGGGAAATGAAAGACTGATTAATTTTATACCAGTTAGCATTGTTGGTATCTAAAGTAAATGTCCATATTGTTTTTATTCATGTATTGAAATTCATTGAAATTTAATTATGAAAAATATTTTTTAATTAACCAAAATAAATAATCACTGTCTTTATTAATTATCAGAATTATTTGTGTATTTTGTTTGTTTGATATAAGAGAAAATCTTTCTATTCAATAATGTATCTTTTTATATCAATTTGATTCAATTTTTAGTAAAACCAAATAAGTTAATTTTTTTTTTACTTAATTACTGATTGGTTACGCCGAGGAAAAAACAGCTTTTAAAAATAAATTAATAGTTTAAAATTTGATTTTCAATATTTTCATAAAGATATAGTAAATTTAGATTTGGATATTGATATGAATGCTATTAAGATACAATAAAAATGTAAAATTAACAATATCAAATTTCAAGAAATGTTTTTTTAATTTCTATTAATATATAAATAAAAAAAAATTATGGTAGTGGTTCTGATGCAGAAAATTTCATTTAATATATATTTTACTCACTGCAAAGATAATCGTTGCGATAAATGTAATAATTCTAGATAATTGTTGTGATCGCAATTATCTCTTTTTTTTTCATTAACTAAGTAATAAAGTTTCAGTAAATATTATTGGGTTGATAAAAAATTATAGCAGGTTTTTACCATGTACTTGAATAGTGAAAACCGAAATTACTTTCTATATTCTACTACCAATATTACTTTCTATATTTTTCTACCAATATTTACGAACTCAATATAAGGTACTTTTTACTTCGTTAGTCTTCAGTAGATGGCAGCACTAAGTATTGCTAATGGATATTTGTGATTGAACCGATGAGAAATACTTCCATATATTTAATAAATGAATAAAAATTTTATGCTATTTGAAGAATTATAGAAGTAATAGAGCATTTTAAGAAGCCAACTTTTATTATTATTAACATTCCGATGAGAGGGTATATTTTATTTTCCCTGGATAAAATAAATGACCTTTCTTACTAGATTAAAAAAAAAAAAAAAACTCCAATATACCTTTTTTTTTTACATTAGCTGCACTAAGCCTTTAATACATACTCTTTGAATGTAAAAACTTTGTTAAATATATCAGCCTTTTATGATAAACTTACTTTTAGATGTTTTTCACAGTACTGTTGGTGCTGACGTGGAGGTGTTGGACAGGGATCGGCCAGCGCTGGCAGTGGGCTAGATGAGTCTGGGCCGTGGGCTAGACGAATTAGACAAACTTCCAGAATGTTGGACTAAGTTGCTAGTCCACAAAGGGTTTGATTTGCCATAGTTATTTACTTAAAGTTTTTTTGCATACAAAATATTGTTAAAATTAAATCCAATCTGAATTTTCTAATTATTAAATTTTGTTGTTTATTTTAATTCCTTATTGTATCATTTTTGAGATGACCCCAGAAATATTGGATAATTCAGATAAGTTGGCTTATAAAAGTTACCTTTTTCAGATATCATGAAAGTTTCTTAATAATCCAAATTTTATTAGTTTATTATAAAATTCCATTTGTTTATTTGCAATACATATCTGACGTGTCTATGAAATGAATGGATACGTAAGACAGCAGTAAAATATTCATACATAATGCCAAAAGTATAGTGCGGCATGATATATGTCACCCATAGTGTAAGTCGGTTACATTTACAGCTTTGGAAACTCAAAAATTAAAATTGTAACTGTGTTTTCTTCTACACACTGACAAAAGCGCCCCTTGTGGCGTTCAGGAGAAACAGTCAGTTGGCCTCGTGACTCTCACCCTAGAAGTCTGAAAACCATTTAGAGCGGAAATATATTTAGCACGTCATGGCTCATCAGTTGGCCTACAGACTATCTCCCGAGAGGCAGTATATTTCGCACACCCTGCACGTAGCAGAATTTCGAGTTTTCGGCTTAGAAGTGCAGTCCTTCCATCAATCTATGATTATCTGTCTTTAA
Source organism: Caerostris darwini (assembly GCA_021605075.1). Classification (NCBI taxonomy): domain Eukaryota; kingdom Metazoa; phylum Arthropoda; class Arachnida; order Araneae; family Araneidae; genus Caerostris; species Caerostris darwini. The sequence continues at coordinate 68,922 of BPLQ01001171.1, forward strand.
TTGTGTTTGATATTGTACTCCTTTAATTGTTTTTTATTTGTGATGTTCGTGTGTGTACCAATACAGCTGTGAGTTCTCCAACCTGTGCCTCAAGTATTTCAATCTAGTTAAAATCTGGTTGCCTAACCTTTAACTCTACAAAATCTTTTTCTCACTTTACATTTAAAAAATATATGATATAATTTTATTAGCTTGTTCTATATGGATAGCCTTAGTAAATAAAATGAGCAGACATCTAAAGATAAAATTCTTCTTTCCTATTTAAGAGGGGGAAAAAAAAATCTACCTTCTTTCCTTGATGATTTGCCCATCTCAAGATGAAATTATACTGTCACTTCTGTCAAGCATTTTTTTTTTGTTTTTGTTTTATATACTTTTTAAATAATCGCAGATTTGCCTGCCATAGAAGCAATTGATGAATGATCAAAACTAGTTAAATAATATTGATCTCTGATAATGAAAGGGGCAAATAGTTCATATGCTACTGAAAATGTTTCTTATTGTATAAATATTTTATTTTGGTATGTTAATTAACGACTTTAATGTCTAACGTGCAGCATCAGTAATGCATTTTGAATTAAAGGGTTAAATTACATATGCATTTTAAATTTACTTCGAATGTTAATCTTTCATCTCACTACATTTACTAAGCCTACTCCCTCCATTTGATGTCAAGGTTAATTTAAGGCTTTACGATTTAAAACTTAATTTCATTTTCCCTTAATCAAATAAATACATTAAATAAAAATTTATTTTTTGTTTAATATTTTTATTTGCATTGCTTCTAACAATAATCTTTCATTTAACATCAAAATTTTAATATTACATTCGGTTAATTTTAAAATAAGTCTGAAAAATAATTTTAATTCTTCTTATTCTAAATGATAAATAAATATGATCGGATCCTATCAGGCGGGAAAGCCATTTAATTTTAATTTATTAAATATCTTTTAAATCCTTTTAGTAGTTTGAATTTTAAATATCAATAATATATTGTAGAGATTGTGTGTTTGAGAAATTTCGTATAAAACTTTTTTAGCCATTAATAATTTTTTCAATAGATGAACTACTGTTCATTATGAGATAAAATATCCCCGCTTATCTTTTGTTGGTTGTGAAGTCTGATATCTGATTTGTGAATTGATTTGTAAAGTCTCTCCAATTAAAAGTAAATTTATATTATTATTTTAAATGCATGTATTATAATGGTTGGAAAATAATTTATTTTTTAAAAATAATTTCTCTCTTATTTCACTTATGTTTTCTTATCTTGGTAAGATTTGTATATAGAGGGCCTGGTTTCTGATCGAATTTCATCAGGAGGGAAAGCCATTTAATTTTACTTACCAGCAGTCAGTAGACATTTTAACTAATCACAGAAAGCTGCAATTGATTGACAATAACTCATCTTCTTAGCAATTTGAATATGTATTTTTTTTCATCTTATTCATATCCTTCCTCATCCTAAATTTACTTATAACTTATTATTAACTATTAATTTATTACTTATTAACTTACTTAATTATAAAGAATTAATGACCATAATGGGTGATCAGAACAGAAACCAGGCCCTCTACATAGAGGGCCTGGTTTCTGATCTGAACACCCTTCAGGAGGGAAAGTCATTTAATTTTACTCAGCCAAAGACCAGCAGCCAGAAGACATCTTCCCGAGTCACAGACATTTAAGCTGCAACTGATTGACAACCACTCATTTTCATAGCAATTTGAATATGCATTTTCTTCATCCTGTTCATATCCTTCCTCATCGTGGTAAGGTTACTTATAAATTATTATTAACTATCAATTTATTACTTATTAACTTACTTAATTATAAAAAATTAATGGCCATGTATGTAGAGGGCCTGGTTTCTGATCTGACTACCCTTCAGGAGGGAAAGTCATTTAATTTTACTCAGCCAAAGCCCAGAAGCCAGAAAACATTTTCCCGAGTCACAGACATTAAAGTTGCAACTGATTGACAATCAATCAAATTCTTAGCAATTTGTATATTCATTTTTTATCATGCTATTCATATCCTAAGACTGTTCTTGACTTTAAGAGATTCACTTGATATAATGTTGTTGTCTATATCTAAAAATAACTTTTACATTAATCTATTGTTTTTTTTTATTGGTTAAAAGACCGACTTGTAGACCTCTTCTCTCTACTGTTCTACAGAATGAGATGAACCATAAAATCCTTTCTAAAGGGGTCAATAATAAGTTTAGAATGTTAGCAGATACCACGCACTGGAATAACAGGATGGAATCCTCCTTCGGGTTCTTGTTTTTATCTTTAATTTTGTTTAACAGTCTGCGATTGATAAATGTTTAAAAATACATTGTATTTAATATTGAATGTATTTTGTATTTCTTTTACGATTTTAAACGCTGGCAGGATCTAAAATCCAGTATCTGGAATATCCAACTGACTGTATCTGACATGAAGCTAGTTTCTTCTCTTACTGTTTGCTCAGCAAATAAGTAACATTTTAATTTTCTAAAGCATTGTTAATGAAAGGGATAAATAAAAAAGAACTACGCTATAAAAATGCAGCAAAGAGCATTAGTTCATTAACATTTTTTATCAATTTGCTTAAAATATTAATTTCTTATATCTAATCACATAATTTAGATTATTTCATTAGTTATGTTATTATAACAAGTTAAGTTATTCAATATAATGTTTAATCAAAAAAATGTGTGCATGTTTTACAAAATATTTTGTTTTCCATCTTCTTTCCCACTTTCTTGTGCAGCAGCACCTGTTATTAGAGTTATTTCAGTAAAATCAAGCTTTCAAAGGACTTTCTGTTTTTCAAAATTGAAGATTCAGTTACCATTCAGTTTTGCTTATCATCGATTTGAACATGCAAGCAATCTCATCGCACTATCACAGATTCCACTAGTGTTAGTGTCATCAAAAGAATTCGATCAAAATAAAAATGATCTTCTTTTATAAGGATACAGAGAGCGTGTTATAATAACTCCTTACACTATAGTTGTGACTATAAGGTACTTTAACTGAGAAATTATCTTCAATCTTATCCAACACCAATCATTTAATTTTTCTTAGATAGAGTATAGTGACTACACTGAATCCGATAACTTGAAATTTTTTCAATTAAAAATCATATAATGATCCCGGGTGTATTTTATTAAATTAAAATATATTTCTGACACAAATGTATTTCAAATGATCGATTGCTAGAACCTTTTTAACAATAATCATAGATTTTGTTGACAAATTTGTAAAGTTTTGAAGAAATTGGGAGGAAATCAAAATTTTTTGGTTAAAAAGAATTATAATCAATAGCAAACCAACCGAATACTATTTTGTTGCCCTTAATAAGTTTGAGTATTGCATTAGGTGTTTTAAAGAATTATAATAATTTTTTTAGTATCTTATTTTAAATTTTTATCATTAATTATACTATATTCACTTATATTTTTAAGAAGTATTTAAATAAAAAAAATGATATTAAAAGAAAGGAAATTTTTTTTTCTTAATATGAATCTAAATCAATGCATATGATATTAATACGTGTTTTAATATTGATGACAATCTAAATCGATGCATATAGTATTAATGGGTTTTAATGTTTATTACACGCATCTAAATCAATGCATAGGGTATTAATATGTTTTAAAGCTTATGAGAGGAATCTAAATCAATGCATATGGTATTAATCTGCGTTTAAATTTTTATGAGATGAATCTAAATCAATGCATATAATATTAATCCATGTTTAATGTTTATGACATGAATCTAATTCAATGCATAGTGTATTAATCAGTATTTTAATGTTTATGACACGAATCTAAATCAATGCATATGGTATTAATGTGTTTTAATGCTTATGAGATGAATCTAAATCACTGCACATGATATTAATCTGTGTTTTAATGTTTATCACATGAACCTAAAGCACTTGTTTTTATTTCTAAACTTTAACAAATTAAATAATTGATCAAAGAATGTTCTAATTTCATGCTTCAGTAGCACAAATTTTTCTAATAGAAAACATTTCTATTTTTATTATTGTTTTTAATTTGTGTAAATGATACACTGATTTATTGTCGGTGGCCCAACTAGCCGTTTTTTCATGTGAGCCTTTAGACTTTGTAGATCGAAAAGACTGTTATCATCTTTCAAGAAACATTTTTCCATAAATAAACTTATTGCTTGGTTTATTTAGAAACCCTTTTATCTGAATAACTACTTAAATATTAGAGTCCTTTTAAATCATTGTTATTTTAATACATTAAAGCACATAAACATTTCTGGTCGACAAAGGTTTTCAGACATGAATGCTAAAATATTGGATCATTGTGACTAATATAATTTAGGATTTCTTTTGTGCTTGCATCTCATAAATCCAAACTATTAAAAGAACTGTTTATTCAAGTGTTTATATGATGCCAAGCAATCAATTAAATTAATTTTCTTTACGATAACGATGAATAACACTCGATAGATAACTTGTATGTCTTTATAGAGCCTCCCATAAAAAAAAGTAGCAAGATATATACCCATGCCATTCGTTTGAGCAAGTATTGCTGGTAAAAGGGTTGGAGGTGTGTGTGAAAGAAATGACACAGTACAGAAGTAAGAGTAGAGCTTTATTAACAGGCCATTCTTTTTGGCATACTTTCAACTACTTACACTTTTCTTTCTTTCAAAGCTTGAAACTCGTTGTATAGTAGACATCACTGAAGCGCAGAAATGGGACACATCCATCAACTTAAATGTATATATATTTTTTATTTTTACTAGAAGATTGTTTATATAATATCTCGACACTGGCGGCCCTCCATATGAAATGTTGGCTTACACTGCAGACTACTGCACTTGCAGCCCAATAATCTACCTGAAACATTTCTTTTGGACGACCCTTTGCTAATAGAACTCACTGATTAGGCTCCGATAACTAAGTTGGCTGCTGGTTGGAGACATCTCGGTTTGCAAGTGTTGTTCCGGTTCGATATGTTATTAAAACGGTAAAATGAATCGAAAACAAATGATATATACTAACTATCCGTAATTACATTTTTTTCCGAAATTAAAAATTTATTAATTAAAAGATTCTCTTATAGTTTTATAGGGGCATTATTTATAAATTTTCTCTTTAAAAAAAGAAGACAGGGATAAGTTTTATGTGACAATCACTGTAATTGCATTCTTAGAATGCACTAATTTTCACTACCTACTTTATTTTAACTAATCAATAATTTTCTAAGCGTATTAAGTTTAATATTTTTAGCTAGTTCAATTTTTGGATTACTTAATCTCTTTTTATCGAATGGCTGATGCAATTGTGCTGAGATATATAAGTTCAGACAATATTTATAGTATTGAAAAAATTGACAATCTCAAGTATTAAGATTATAGTATTGACAATCCTATAATTTCTTTTGTTGTTTAACACAAGCTCAAAAACGTAATATTACATTTTATTTTATTTAATATCTCTTTATTATTATTATATTATTTTAAGCTATTTATTTAAATATTTGTATGGTATTTTACTCATTATCGATAAAAGGCGTCTTGATTGCAATGCATCTCAGAGTGAGATGTCTCCAAAGCAGTGTCCTGGTAACCTATCCTATCATATTAAAATGACGACCCTAAAGAAGAGTGAACATGTGTTTTCTTCTTGTGCAAATTAGACACATTTTTTTATATTTTTATATCGACTGATGGTTATGCGTTGAGTAAATGCAAATGCATTTAACTCATCGCATCTAATGACGTTAGAAAAAATGTCAAATTATAGAGCCGGGTTTTTTCCATTAAAGTTAAGATGATTCTCAGAACAGAAATGTTGGCATGAAAAGTAAAATATTATTTGGGAAATAAATTTATAGACATTAAGAAAATGATGCACGGGATTTCGTGTGCCTGCACTAAGTAGATTAATTGAAAAATTGGCAGTGATAAAAATAGCTCAATGAAAAACTTAGCATGACGCACACTTAATGTCAGAGAAGAAACAAAAGATTTAATCTACTAAGTATCACTTATTAGTTATTTTGTTAAGATAGAGGTATATTTTCAATGATAAGTTGTAGGCAGTTCTTTGGAGTTCAATATATATATGTATGTATATATTCACCCCATGCATTATTCTGTATACTTCTGTAAAAACGGAAAACAGTTCCACATAATTTTATTTGTTTTATCATCACTTAACAAAATCCTTTTTATCCGAAAGTGTTCCCCAAACTACATAAAAATGGTTGAAAGACTGATGTTTATAAATGATTGTGTGGATGAAATTATTTATCAAAAGAAATACACATGGCACACGGTCTTTTAAAGAACAGTATCAAAAATTAGGTTTGCTAAAAGAAGTTTACAGTCTCTATTTTTTCATAACACGGCTTTATATATAAAAATCGAGATAAGTGATTATCAAATGAACATTTATGTTTTTTACTTCCTTCTAAAATACAAAAAGAAGCGACGATCAATAAATGTGCCTTTATCTATATCGTTTCGAATAATATCGAGTGGAAGTACATTTCTTTGCACGAGTTTGGAGAACACTTGTGGGATGTATTGTGATGAAAGCCGCCAGTGCTATATCGGTTAGAGACATACACACACATACAACAAAATCAATGAACTAAAAAATTCCCATTCCGTTTGCAAAAAGGAAAAGGGAATCGAACATCAAACTAAGGCGCCCAGAATGGTCCCGTGATAACGAAGAAAAGGACATTAAAAATTATTTTCCATGTTTAGTTTGATAAATTCGTGGAGGAAATAAAGAATGAATGGAGACGACGCTCAGTACATTTTTTTTTCTTCAATAATCTAGAAACTGAAACTAGCAGTAATACAGTTACTGGTACATGTCCCCGACCTACAAACTAAAAAACATGTGTTCCATTTGCCTTTAATGCTTCTGTTACTTTGATGGAATCCCTTATTTATTTATTTTTTGTTTGTTGCAATGTGGTTTTTGATTTCAGACCCTGAGATATTCAAACATTGATCCGGTACATTAAGAAAATTGTTTAAATTGTGATGAAAATAAAACCAATTCAATTGTTCTGTGATTGTTACATACCAATTTGGTGAAATGTTTTGGTTTCGTTTAAGAAACATTCTGATTGTATCATTTCTGAAACGTGTATAAAGGATTTTTAGGATCGTTCATGCAATTCAGTTGAATAGTAAAGAACTCTGTAAAACTCGTGGATCGTCTAAAAAAGTTATGTAGTATATTAAATAATTGCATTTGCGACGAGTGGAAATCAAAAGAGATTTCACTATTTCTGAATAGTAATGAATGCTTCAATCTTATAAATATAAGTTACGAAAAGTGGGCATAATAAATTTGTAAAGATTATTATTCATTTTCACATGCAAGTCGGTCGTAATAATCATAACTCCTATTAAGAAATTGCTAAGTCTTTTTTCCTTATATATACACATTAATAGGTACTATATTACCATTTTATATAAAAGATGATTAATTTATAGGCTTGTTTTTTTAAAGCCTGAAATTTTTTTTCTCCTAAGTAATTTAGAAATGAAACTTGAGAAGCATTCAATCCAATTAAAATGGGGAATTCTTTATCAGATAAATAGCTTTTGAACCAAAACTCAATCCACGTAAGAAATATTTGTTTTTTAAATTTTAAAAGGAGAACTGCATGAAAGCATGGTCTATGCGAATGCATCCCACATGAGTTAAATTTCTTGCCATATAAATGTCGTTCACAGTTTTTTTGTGTGGAAAATAATGGGTCTTGAGGTTTCGTTCTTGCTATAAGATTTTATTTTTCAAGCTTATATGTTGACATGTTTCCTAACCTAGCAAAAACCAAAAATTTAGGCTCTATTCGCAGACGTATGTGCGACGTAATCGTTGTAGTTAGGCAATATTACTAATACCCTATTTTTGTTTACAAAGTTTTAAATGCTTCGAAATTACGCATACAGTCAGGTGAAAATTTCTACGGCAGTTCCGCATCTTTGTTAAGACAAACTACTTAAGCTAATACTTGCTGCGCAGGCGCAAATTACTTCGTTGATGAGATAGATTATCTTGATGACGGATGATTGTTTATATTATACAAAAATCTCTACCTGAATCTGATTTGCACCACTTTGAAATCGATGCCATTACAGTATATATTTCATAATTTTAAAGGGTTATAACTCAAGTTGTTTGGAACGTAAAAACACACACCTACGTTATGAAAGACCCTAGAGAAACGTGAAAAGTATTCTATGAAGTCTTTTTTTTACAAGAATATTAGTTAGTAAACGAACAGATACAAAATAATAATCATCATAAGCTACTAGATTCTAATTCACTTGTAGGGTTTTTCACTTACAGGTTAAATATTTACAACTTTTTTTTTTTCACGGCTCACAAGGGGAATTAAGGATTTCGAGGAAAGCTTTAAAAGCCAATGTTAGAAGCTTTTCTTTTTATATATATTCCTAGAGACTGAGTGAGTGAACAATGAAGTTTGTTTAGCACGTTCAGAGAGAGATATAGAAGATATCCGTTCCTAGAGTGGGGCCCGACGTCGTCTCCATCGCATTCTTTGTCCCTTCAAACAGTTCAAACGCACGGAGTCCCCGAAGTGAAGAAACATAAAAGCGAAGAAGAAGAGGAACTTGGCATGGAGTTCAATAAATCTTATTATTATCATCATCATTTATTTATTTTGAATAGTTGGCTGTGGAACTCGTTGTCAGAATCTCGATGCGTCCATGAGATGCTCTCTAAGAAAGGAAATCGCACGAGGAAAAGGTTTTGTCCTAGGTTGTAGAGAGACGCTCCAAAGTCACAGGTCGGTGGCTGCGAGGTCACAGTTCACCATATTTTGATATAATAGGTAGAGTGGTGGCACTCTTCATTTTTTTATAATATATGTTTTGAGCACTTTACAAATGTACACGTTGCTACACTTTGTATTTATTTATTTATCTTCTTCCAATTTTTATCGGCATCGATAATGGGCAGTTCACAATCTAAAACACTAAGAGCAATGATCTATTTGGGAGCTAATTTCTTTTTTTATTTTCTTAAATATGGTTGTGTATATATACACGCATACACACCCCCCGTGTATGTGTATGTATATATAAATATTTTCGTTATCTCCTACAGTCTTCTGTTTTCTCTTTCTTCTACTGGATTATAAAAACACGCACAAGTGTTATATATAACCGGATGGCTCACTCTCGCCCTAAAGTAGTGTCTTCTAGTTGACTACGAGTGAGGGTATCCTCCAGAAGAATTCCTCCTCGCCCGAGAGATAAGAAGAAGATATTAGAGAGATAGAGAGATAGAGATAGATAGAGAGAGAGAGAGAGAGAAGGATATAAAGAGAAAAGGGGAGAATCCATTCATTCAAACGGGAGTTTCGTTGTGAGCGGAGTTCTTTTTGTCGTTGCCGGTCGTGGCGTCCTTGATCACGTCGGCGCTGGTCGATGCGGTGGCGTTGGGGTGCAAGAGGGGCACGCGCTTGCTGGCTGAGCGGCCCAGGGCACCGCTAGATTCAGCAGTCGAGTTCTTGCGGGAGTCCATGCCGCTACGGAACGCACTCACCACACGAATCTGAAACGAGCACAGCACAACATCAGTCACAATACTACTCACATTCGCGCTTTCAGAAACGCCCACCGTTACACCTAGCTATTTATGATCTATAATTCCCCTCCCCCCACCTTGATTCCTTAAACTAAAATTAAAGCTCGTTTCACACCAAGTGCTATGCATCCGAAATTTGATTATAATCTCAAGACTGAGAATACTAATCAATGAGAAGTCTGCTTCTCCTATCCGCATATGTGTTAAAATTAAATTTTATGACATCTCTCGAAACACCTAAAAGTAACTTGAATTCGCAGTGTGGCTGTTGGAAAATTTAGTTTGCAATGTGAATCACATCGGCAAGAAAAAAAAAAAAAATGTTGCTTCGATTTAGTCTTGAATCGTTAGTATCCGGTATGAAATCAAGATAAAATCGAATATTTTACTGATACAATTCACATAGAAGACTAAACTCTCCGATAAATTTGAAACGCGATGTGAATTCAGGTTTCTCACCTGGATTAATATTGCGGCGGTCGGAAAATTTTGGTAAAGCCTCCTTCACACCAAGGTATAAAGCGACGAAGTGTAAAACGTTAACCAATCACAAAACTCAATGCGAAATGATCACTCAAAGTTGGTCAACTTTTAACTCTCAAACGCTTGACGCATCTTGTGACTTGAATTGAGGTAATAAGGATCGTAGGACTAACTCGAATTTCTGTCTGCGTAAAGATATTTTTGTCCCTTCGGTGTGAAAAAGGTTGAAAAATTTCCTTCTCTGTCACCACCGTTCAACGCCTTGTTGTGTAGGAGGTTTAAGACGGATTGGCAAAATAATATATGCCTTATTAATATATTCCTTATGTCCTTATTATAATATTGCCCTTATTCAGTCATGTCTTCAATTTTCGTTGAGAATCGACTTGCCACGTGAAATGTGAGAGTGCACAAGTGTCCAATAATAAGAAATCCATAAATCCCATGCACTCATTTAGCGGCATCCAGATCTCACCAATCAGGTCCAATTCGGTCAGAGAGAGATCAGTCTCACTGACCGAAAGAAACAAGCCACGTTATCTCCGGTTGTGAGTGAAGTCGAAAATAACATCCGCGACAAAGCCTTTGATGTGCGGGAAAAACCGACCTTGGTCGGAGACGAGCCGAGACAGTTGACTCAGCCCGAGCGTTCTGACCAAACTGAGACGAATTGGTTCGCGAGACTGACTAACTTATTCTCATACTCTCCTCTGGACTTCGCTTTAGTGTTAAGCAAAAATCATTTGAAGTGGAGAAAAAAAGCGATCCTCGACAGAATGATTCACGAAAGGTAAAGGAATTTATATTCAGAGCTGAGAGAAACGGCTCTTCGCGAACAGGATAGACCATTTGCTCAATTTCGAAAAATTTAGAGTTCATTGGAGAGAGAGAGAGAGAAATTTAGAGTTTTTAGTTCATTTTTAAAATGTTGCATCAAGAAATCGGCCGACATATAAAATGAATGCATCGTGTAGATAGTATAATCGAAGAATAGGCTTCTATCCGACTGGTAATTTTTAGCTGTTAATGAAAATCCAGCGTATTTTAGAATGTCAGTAAGATGAGGAATTTGTGTGAATCCAACTTATTTTAGAGTTCTGTTAAGAGGGGTATTGGCGTGAATCTAGTGTCGTTGGACTAATTTTTTTTTTATTCTAAGATGCAGCTTAGAGCAAACTCTTTGACTGACGATAATTTTTTTTTATTGATTTAAATAGAACAAGCTGCAAAAAAAAAAAAAAAAAAAAAAAAAAAAAAAAAATCTAAAATTTGAATGAAATTTAAAATTGTTGTTCGTACAGATAGTAGGAGAGATTTCTGAATGATTCAGGTTCTTAACTTTAAAATGTCTTTATGATAAGACAAAAAATAATAATATGTAAAGTTATTATTAATTTTGAAGAAAAAAATATTATATTAGAAAAAAAAAATATGTATTCGTATTTTTAAACAAGAAAATTAGCTATATCGAATTGATTATATCTTCGTTTTCATAATATTTTCATCGAATTCTTTATATAATAGCTCATAAAAAAGAATTAAATAATTAGAAAATGTCATAAAGTGCCTAATCTTTTACAAAACTGAAAAAAAAAGCTATTCAAATCTCATATATATCTTTATAATCTCGCCTAACAAAGTGTGTAATTAGAATATTATCAAAATAAATAAATAAAAAGAAAACTCAATAAAAGCAAAAAACAAAAAGAAAAGTAAAATAATTTTGATTTTAATTAACAACATGCAATTATGAATCACTTGTTATTATTAATAAATTAAAATTGAATTATATTCAAATATCCTAGAAAGCATTCGTTACTAATATTATATTATTTTTTTATAAATGCGTTTTATAATAACTTTAAGTATAATAAACAAGTTTTGTTCTATTATTGTAAAAATTTATTAAGTAAAATTTGAATTTTCTAGTTCTTGCGTAAAGCTCTCATCTAGCGCGCAGAGGAAATCAAGTTGGATTTCGCTGATGTTGTTTGTTGCAACCGCTTTTTTTTTCATAACTCACCCTTGTTTCCAGAGCTATGTATGTAGCCCCTTATCATCTAAAAAAGATGACGGTGGGAAAGAAACAACAACTTATAAGTGCAAAGTGATAAAATACAGAAAAAAAATTGCTGTAGTAACTAACAATAATAATAACTATGAAATCAACAAATACTAAAAAAAAAAAAAAACGTAAGTGAAACGAAAAGTATACAATATTAGGATTAAGGATGGCCGATAGACTAATTGGAACCCCTGCCTTCGAAAACGGGAAGACTCAATGGTGATTATGACAGCGTAAGTAGGCTTTTGCCACATTGACATCCTCTTGATGGTAGTTTTCAAGCGTTTCTTTCATGTGATTTGCTAATGCGAGGCAGTTACTTCTAAAACAAATAACCTTCTCGAAGGATTTATTTCTCCACATTCGTTAGTAGGCTACACATATCAATTGAATCAAATGCCCCAAAGTAATAGAAAACAAACAAACAAATTAATTGATATAGCGTATTCATTATTATGGTATTTCAATTAACATTTTAAACATAATCATTACCTTTATCCAAACTAAATTATTAATAAAATAACTTAGTCAGTCTCGCCAGCTAAAAAAAAATGCTTTTATTTGGCAAGGTCATTTTTCTATGTTAACCGATCCTGTATGCAGAATTTTTGCGAATTTTTTGTATATCCAAAATTTATGTTGCAAATACTTTTACCTCTAAATAATTAAAAAAAAAAATTTTATCAGAGGTAACACTGAGCAAAACAGTATTCATTGAGTTTCTTTAAATATAATCATTAATTTAATACAGGTTATGCCTGACCATCCATTCACGACTGCAGTCACAAAGTAAAATAAATAACATAACAATGCGATCTCAATGTAATAACTTCACGGGGGGCCTGAATGGTCTAGCGCTCTGGCGCTCGGTACCACAGGTTTCAGGTTCGAGACCCGGCGGTGCCATGGATGTTTGTAGTGGTTCGGAATCCACTTTAAACTGTAGGCCCCGGTCTGTTATGCCCACGTGAGACAGAAGATGACAGTAGAGCGACAAACCAACTTCATGAAGATGCTTGACAAGTTTAGGAATATTTAACTGGTATTAGCTTTGATATATGCACTTCCATATTTGTTAAAGAAAGTATTAAAATGTTATAATTTAATTTAAAACACACTATTTTTTTTATCTGTATCGAAGTGCTTTATCATAAAATAATTACAAATAGAATGCGAAATATAGAAATACATATAGAATAATACTCATCACAAAACTATTTTGATAATAAGCCTACTCATTTAATTTACATAGTTTGGCGGTATTCATTGTGAAGATTGTATCTGTAAATATCTGTTTCACAATGAATACACATAAGTATATTTTGTTCAGAAAATGGTTTAACTCTCCATCAGGATTCTGTATCTTCTCATGTCTTTAAAATGATAATCTAAAACATTTGAACGATAAAAGTCTTTTTGGTTATTAGTGCCATTAAAAAGCATGATAAAGTAGTAAATAGAAAATATTCTAAACCCTTCTAAAATTACTTACTAATAGCATCTTGTTTCATATTAGGGTTAGATTGCAAATCAAATAATAAATTAAAAGAGTTATGCTGCAATTTCATTTAATTCCTTGCTAGTTAAAGATAATTGATTGTTTGAATTATCTGAAAGTGGGAAAAATTGAATCGAAAACATTTATTGATCTTGAAAACACTTTTATTACACATAAAATAATGGGTATTGTTTCGGGGAGGAGAATTTCATATCCTTGATCAGTTTTTCGTTTCATTGACTACTTTCAAGGTTTCTGATTTGTTTATTTTTTAAAAAAATTCTTTACCGAGATTTTTATACATAATATTTATTTACAAAATAATTTTTAAATAATTTAGTTAACAAATTAATTCAGAAGACAAATTAATAATAGTTAATTAAAGAGCTATTGATTCGAAAGCAGATTTTGAGAAAATTTGATCTACCGAATTTAAATAAAAAATTTCTGTATTTTTTTAAAATGATAATAAACAAACATGAATATATATTGTACCTTAAAATTATTATCAGATAAAATATTCTTAATCGAAGGAAATTTTAAAAAAATATTTAACAACTTATTTAGAATTATTTAAAACTTATTCAGTTACAGGAAATCTTCCTTTAATTTGCACATTATTCTGAAATTTACAAAAACGAATATACATATAATGCAGAAATAATTACAGGAATTTCTGTTGACCATGATAATCACAGAACCGTTTAAAATTTTTTTTCTATATTTAGTCTGCTGAATAGTAGGATCCTAATATACACAACACTGATCTTGAGAAGATAAAAAAAATATTTTTAAGATTAAAAAAAAAAAAAAAAAAAAAAGATGTATTATATGAATAAGCAGCTGCATTTACAAAGAAATGTTTAAAATTCTAATATTTTGCAGTGAAAATATTTCGAGAAAGTGTGTGTGTGACTATGTTGAAAGTTACATATTTCAGATTCGTAACACGTATAAAATTATTTTAATCATTGGATTTAACGATTTAAATAAGTTATAGAAGAAGCAAAGAAAAAGTTATTGAATCCTATTTTTATGATGATTCGTATGCACTCACAATCACACATTTTGTAGTCTAGATATGGAATGAAAAAGGGTATTAGAAACATTTTAAATATATTCAATTTAATAGAAGAATCAGAAGAGAGCAATCTAGTATTAAAGGAATACATTAGTGGTATATTTGCATTTTAAATTTGTGAAGGAAAACAAATGATTTCGGAGTTCAAGTAAATTTTAAGAAAAAAAAAAAAAAACATAATTTAAAATTTAATTATTTAATGTAATTATTATTTTTTTAGATGCATTTTTTAATACGTAAATATTAACTTATAAAATGAGTTAATCACCCCAATGTGCATCCTATTATGATACATTCTTTTCTATGATGAAAAATATTTTCCGAGATGTTTTAAAGAAGAATTTACTTGCATTTCTGTAGTTCGCAATGCTTGTGTGATAAACATAAACAGTGGTTACTTTTGGCTCTCAATCTTTACCTCACTATTTTCGATTTAAAATTTTTTTATAAATTTACTATTTTATGAGTAATATTATAGAAATACAAATATTTAAAGTAATATTAAAAACATTTTAATGCTTTTTATTTTTTTTGGCATCAAGCTTTCTTATATTTTAAAAAAAAATTTTGGTATCTTTTTGAAAAAATAAGAATGTGTAAGGGTAAACAAAACCTCTTTAGATAAACCAAAAAAAAAAAAAAAAAAAAAAAAAAAAAAAAAAATAGTGGGGTTATAAAATTAATAAAAATGCCATTATAAAATGCTTACCATGTACTAATGTAAAACTGCAATGTAATTTGTGAAATTTCTTTGCATTATTTTTTTAACAAGTGCTTGGTCGATATTTCTGTTTTAGGAATCGACCAAGGACAATTGAAAGAATATAACTGAAGGATGCACTTTTGGAGCAGGCTCATATTGTTATAGATTCAGCAATGGCAATAAAAGCCGCGAAAGAGATCGGTTTTATGCAAGTAACATTCCTGGGTGTTTTAAGAAAGTCTGGCAGTCTGCTCTATCCTTAAATATTGCGTTGCTCTGGACAGAAGTTTTTCTTTGTTATGATACCGAAATCACAGAGATATTTTTTGTTTAGCTTTGCTAGGAAAAATATCATTCCTCAACGTTTTTCAAGTAAAACACAACTTGCCAAAAGAGAATCTATGAAATCGCGAGTTCGATAGGACAAAAGAAGGACAATTTATCTATTCGAAAAGGAGCCATTTATCTTTGTGAATACCCCGTATAACAAATATGATTTCAATAAAATCAACTTGACAACTATTTTGATAATTTGGAATCCATCATGAAAAAATATGACTTTCCCTCAAATTGCATTTACAACTGTCTAAAATGTCAAATGTCCAAACAGTAGAGACAAATGTCCAAACAGTGCCCAATATACTTGCCTACACATGTGATATTCCGACAAGGAAAAGAGAGGTTTGGTTTGTCACTCTATGGTCATTTTTTGCACACTTTAGGCTAATTAGACCAGGACCTACAGGAAAAGAGTGGTTTCAAGTGTGTAGCAGCAAAACAAACTGTTACTGAAGTTTGTTCAATAAACGAAGTGGAACATGGTGCTTCTCCTTTCTACATTTTCGCACGAAAATATTTCAACCAATTTGCTAATAAAAGAAGGTCCATTTGGCTAGGATATGCATGTGACATGGCGAATATTCCTAAAATGGCTCGAATAGTTTTCAACAATTTTCAACGGCTTCCAAAATTTCTTAACATAATGCAAGATGGGTATAATGTTTAGATACTGAGTGCATATTAATTCACTGAACAAACAAGGGGAATTGAAAATGGATGGGAGGAAATTAAGAAATTGGAGGTGTGCGAGAAATTAAGAATCGGAACAATTCGTCTACCGCTGTTGTTTTTGCAATAACTTTTTTTCAAGTTCGGGAGGCGTATTTAGAATACTTATGAGAACCAAAAATAATAACAATAAAAATTATACGACTCAGCATTTTAAATATTTTAATCTGTACATTTTAACTTGAATTAACCAACATAAATAATCAAATTAGTCAACCAAAATAAATGATGTATAATGAAATTTTAAAAATATCACATAAGTTTTTTACGAAGATATCTAAGATATTTTTAATTAACTTTTTTTAATGGATAAAATTATAGAGAATTTTCAGCTATAAGTTTTGATTCTAACCTTTTTATAAAAATTATTATATTTGGTACAATATCTTACTATAAAAATTTAACATTCTGTCACATATTCTGTTGTGCATGATGTACACAAGTGGTTTTTAATTAGGGGTTCACGGATCAGTCTTTCCTTGTAAAGAACTGAAATCAATTCCTTTTCTTTTTCTCTAAATAATTCTACGATTCTCTTATAAATATAGCAATAAAAGGGAGTATTATCAATGGAATCTGATTAACTGTATCTGTGACTCATAATGGTTTTAGTAGATTCATAACAATTGCTAATTTTCTAGAAATATAGTTATTATACTGCAATCCTCTTACTAAGTGTTATGCGTATGTGGTAATTTATAAATAAAAAACATCATTCTTATTTTGATTACGTGGGTTCTAAAACGCATATCTTTTTTTGCATTACTTATGTGGAGAACATTCTACAATTGCACTTGTTTGGTTAAATAGTAACTGCATTACTTACAATGTCCCTGTCTAGTTCACACATTACAAACGGTATTATTACATTTCAGAATGATTTCAAAAAAGAATTGCAAACAAATGCAATGTTGTACAAAACAAATTTTTAGAAAACTATTATTTGAAATAAGAATCCCTTTTAAATTTGTTCCTCTTTGAAGATGTCTCATATAGACAAGCTTTGTCTCAATGATTAGGTTTTCGCACTTTCCAAAGACGAATATTTTTATTCCGATATTCAAAAACGCTGTATAAAAGGCATGGTATTAAAATGTCTAACTTCAAAATATGCAACATTGTAAATTGGAAAGAGAAAAATGGAGAATTAATTGTTTTACATAAAAAAAAAAAAAAAAAAAATATCCCAAATGAATATTAAAAAAATTCTTTAATTTTCTTAAAAGATTTCTTAGAAAATAAAGTGAACAAAGTGTTTATAAGTGTGTATGAAAGTGTTTATAAAGTGGTAAAAAGTAAAACTATACTAACGCAGTCTTTAAATGCACTCGTATCATTAAATACAGCTTAAATAAAACCCCTGAATAAAAGCAACTGACGTATAACGTCCACAGCTTTTGCCGTGAAATGTGTTTGTAAGTGGAAAAAAAAAAAAAAAAAAAAAAAAAAAAAAAAAAAAAATGGTGCGTTATATAGAAATTCCTTGATTTGATATAATACAGCTCTTATCTACAAGAGGTAAATAAAAATACGAAAAGTGGGGAAAATATTGACATTAATTTAATATATATCAGAAAGATCTCTCATGTTCTTATATTTATAGAAGAAAATCAATGTATTTGTCCCAGCATTTTTTAAAGATTAACATTACAGCAAGAAATGCCACTTGCAATATGACCAAACACTTATGACCAAATTTATCTTTGCGTACCCAAAAATAATGATATTCAATGAAATATCCAATCAATGCGATCCATATTTACTGGGAATGTGTAAAAAACAAGCCTAATTAGCATTATCCAATAAAGAGTAATCAAATGATTTCTGATATGGAAATCTAGGCTTACGTGATTAGACGTTCTATCAAGTGCTTTGCTCAAAGTGAATATCTGCGTGAGTTTCTGTAACATAGCATTTTATTTCAGTGTGTAAGGACTCAAATCGGTTTATTATGACTTCAAAGTATCATTTGGAAGAATCCGTGAAGTGGGGACTCAAAGGCCATTCAGAAGCAAGGCAGTCAAACACGGAAATTGCCAGATGTCTGAATATTTCGAGACAAGCAGTCTCTATGTTATCGAAACAATTTCAAAACGATGGAACTGTTGTAAGAAGGCCTGGACAAGATCGTAAGTGAATGAAAGCTGCATCGCAATATCGATATTTGACAATAACTGCTCGTCGTAACAGAAGTGTACTGCTCGTTCAGAGCTTGCAGCTTGTTAAGTTCAGAGTTTGCAGCCGCCACTGGAGCTGCTGTAGCACGACAAACGATAGATAGAAGGCTTATTAAAAAAGTCATTTATGTCAGAAAGCCAAGGGTATGTGTTTCACTGTCTTCATAACAAAAGAACGATAGATTTAATTGGTGCAAAGAACATCAGAATTGGAGTGAACACCATTGGTTTCCATGTTTTCTTTACTGATGAGTCGAGGTTAAGTTTTACAACAGGGGATTCTAAACGTGTTTACAACAAGACAAACGTGTTTACAACAATTGAGTCAGAAACATGAAATTATCCTTCGAACATTATGGAACGTGACAGTTTCGGTAGAGAAGTTTGGTGCTATGAGGAGGAATAATGATTGATGGAAACAACAGTGGATCTATGACCACTCAGAGATATCAGGATGATGTCTTAGAACCTTATATTAGACTTATCAGAGGAGCATATGGATCTGACTTTTTATTTATGGACGAAAATGCTCGTCTACATAGAGCAAGCCTCTTTGTCGAATTTCTTGAAAATGAAGACATTCAGTCAATACTGTGGCCAGCAGAGTCTCCTGATCTCAACTACATAGAGAATTTATGGAACTACCTTGAAAGAGCCCTTTCAGGTAGACAATCTCTTTCTAGAGATGGAAATGTTTTGAAAACGATATTGCTGGTAGAGTGGAGCTTAATTCTCTAAACAGTGGTCAACAATGTTAATGCCAGCAAGAAAACACATTGTGATATGTAAACTCATGTTTGTGAAAATTGCAACACCATGAAGGAATCGTCATAATTGAATGAAATTTAATACACAGTTGAGTGGTAGTGGTACAAATAAATGATTAAATGTTCAAAGCAAACAAACAATACCAAGAGATCGGAATCAGTATTTTGTGTAGCCACCACGCGCCGCAATAAGTGCTGCTACACGACGTGGCATGGAGTCAAACAAATTTTGAATGTCTGCCCGAGGAAGAGCATTCCATATTGTTTGTATGCACGCCCAAAGTTCGTCTGCAGAAGCAACAGGACGAGGATCACGAGGGAGACGCTGACCAACGAAATCCCACACATGTTCAATCAGCGACATATCCGGGGAATACGCAGGCCAAGGAAGAAGCTGTACCTGCCGCGATGCAAAGAAGGATTGAACAGTCCTAGCGATATGAGGGCGGGCATTGTCCTGTTGAAATACAGCGCCTGGCAAACTTTGAAGGAAGGGAACAGCTTGGGGCTGTAGAACTTCACTGATGTACCGGTTGCTGTTCAGATTGCCCACAATTCTAAGCAATTGAGATCGTCCATGATATGCTATGGCACCCCAGACCATAACTCCAGGTGTTCGTCCACTGTGGCGTTTGATAATGCACTCCGGAAGGTGGCGTTCATCGGCATAGCGTTTGACACGAATGCGGCCATCATGGTACCACAAATTAAAGCGGTATTCGTCAGAAAACACGGCATGCTGCCAATCAGCACGCCAGTCTCTATGCTGAGCAGCCCATTGTAGCCGCAGGCGGCGACTGTTTAGCGTGAGGGGGATCCTGTACAAAGGAGTCCTTGCGCGCAGTCCACGCTGCAGCAAACGTCTACGAATTGATGAAGCACACAATGAAACACCTGTAGCTATTGACCACTGTGCTGCCACTGTGTGTCTAGAGGAAGCTGTACGGTCCGTCAGCGCCATGCGGACCAGGTGTCTATCATCGCGAGCTGACGTCACATTTCGGGGTCCACTCCCCGATTTTCGAGTT
Organism: Caerostris darwini; assembly: GCA_021605075.1. Taxonomy (NCBI): domain Eukaryota; kingdom Metazoa; phylum Arthropoda; class Arachnida; order Araneae; family Araneidae; genus Caerostris; species Caerostris darwini. Next base: position 89,416 of record BPLQ01001171.1, read on the forward strand.
GTCCGACACTCGTCCGTCCACTGCTTCCAAAGACACATCACTGTGCTGCTGTTACGCTGCACACGAGTGGCTACTGCACGATAAGACAATCCAGCTTCACGAAGGCCGATGATTCTCCTCCGTTCAAACTCTGTAAGTTGTTCAAATCTCGCTCTCTTTCGTCGAAGAGGCATAAATAACGAGTGAGCTAACGTTTACCACTAGCAGATAACCATCGATAACCATACACGCCTCGCTACAGCCGTCTATTTATTCGGATCCATCCGCCGTTCAGAGGGCGCTGCTCAGCATACGCATGAGCTACGAATTTGAAATTCTAATAATTTGCATATCATGCGCTAATTTGCATTTCCTGAAAATTTCAGCTCACTCGCGTAAGTCCTTCATGGTGTTGCAATTTTCACGAACATGAGTTTATATACAAGTAAGGGGAAACTACATTCCATATGAAATTCATAAGACTTAATTTTTTTCTGAGTTTCGAAATCTATCAGGGCATTTCTTGAAAACACTAAAACTTAGAATTTATACTTTTCAACACATTCCTGCAAAGTCCCGTCGCATTTCACTTGTGGGCTGCTGTTCCTTGGCTTGCTATGATTAGCTCTTTCTAATTACAAAACTTTAATCGTTAATAGACAACGAAAAGTAATTCATTCGGTATATTATGATATCAAAAGTTCTTTATATTTGTTAGCGCTGTTCTAATATTATTGGTTTACTTTATAATTGTATTTTAAAAATACTAATTGGAGTCAATGAACTCTAGAGGAGTTTATGGAGCAAAAGATGTTAAAAAACCTCTGTTATAACTGAAAAAAATTTAAAACATCTGTATTAGAACAAAAATACATCCTTGGCCAAAAATACGCGACACCGTCAAAAATATTATCTGGAAACTCTTTTAAAATAAATACATTTAATTTTGAAATCATGTGCAGAAAAAATAGACAGACATAAACAATTTGCTGTAAACTACTTGAAAACAAATTTTGATATTTTTATTACTTGCAAACGAAATTAAAAATAAAAAAAATATTTTTATAGTTTATTTTGCAGAAAGAATACAGACAGTTAATACATAATACCGTTATTACATAATGTTAATACTTGTAATTTATTTTTAAAAAGAAATTGCAATCTAAATCTTGAAGATATACTATATATTGACTGAAACTTTTTTGTGTTTTATTTTTACACCAGCGAGCAAAGTGTCTGGTTAAGTTATCCAAAGTCTAAAAGGATCTTGTCAGGATGTTTATTACACATTAAAAGAAGGAAACACAAATTCGCATATGGAAAGGGAAAGTGTTGGATAAAAAAGAATAGCTTTAGAATGTAAGCACAGTTATTCAATTGATTATAAAGCATAAGAACTTCATCTTATAGGGTTACTATAAAAAAAAAAAAAAAAAAAAAAAAAAAAAAAAAACCAAGGGAAAAAAATAGCTCTCTGAGAAAGACAAGATTTCTGATTTAAAAAGAACTCTAGTTGACAAGAATTTTATAGTGATAGTCTGGACAGAGGTTTTTAGGATGAATTGAATTTTCAAAGAAACTTGTCCTGATTCTATTTCACAGAATATTGATGTTTCAAAGCTGTGCAAAAGATTTTAGTAATTTTAAGTAAGTGCAATTATTTTTATAGCTTTTAAATATTTTATATAAATGACAGATATCAACTGAGACGTAGAATAAGAGAAATATATAAACCAAAATATCTAATTTCCACCTTAAAACATAGAAAAAGAAGCAAAATGATCCAAGGAGGAACAACTGTTTTGTGCACTTTAAAAATCTGTAGAAAAAGCGCTGTAGCTTAGAGTTGAATTTCAGTATATCTTTTAATATCCTCTTCGTGTTATTCTGAATAAAATAAAGCAATTTTTAGAAAATAATGATAAAATAATTATGAAATAATAATGAATAAATAATTTTCATAAAAATGTAAATGCAAGGAGTATGAGAAAGAATACTTTACAGAAACACATCGCACATCAAACTTTTTTCGGATAAACTCATTATTAAAATTATGATTATTGCTTTTTTGTTTTTAATTATTGCTTGCTTACTTTTCTATTACTTACATTGTATTCTGATTGTTATTTTAAAATACCTCATAGTCATAAGGAAACAGCGACCAGCATTCGAAAAATTGATTATTTTTCATCATAACACTGGTTAATCAGTTTGGAATATCATTGACTTTGTAAATGCATCCCATTCTAAGGTGCGTTATGTGATAAAACGCATCAAAGAAGAAAATTAGGAAAAATTATGTTCGAAAGATCAGAAAAGGTCGTCCGACAAAGTTAACTCAACGCAATCAGAGATTTATAGTTTTAAAAACTTAAATTTATAGTTATAAATTATTGAAAAATCCGCGTTTGAGTGATGTAAAAATTTCCACAGAATTTAAGGAAATTTTTTTTATTTAATTTCAGCTGAAACTGTAGGACGAGTTCTCAAATCAGAAGGATTACATGGGCTTTTTGCCTTGAAGAAATTTTTTGAAGTACTATGCTTTTTCTTCGCAAAATCAGTTATAAAGAACTCAAAACATATTGAAATCGTATCTCTCGAAATTATCAGCTTAAAATTTGGATATTAGAAACAATTTCGTTTTTTTAATCAAGAAAACGACCCTAAGCATACGGTTCTCATCAATATATTCTGGCTTCTCTACTGTTATGTCCAAGTTCTAAAAACACCTCATGGGTGGGTCACTTGACTTTAAAACGAAAATTGAACTAAAAGCAGTAATAATCGAAGAACATTAATACAGATGCCCAGATGTTGGAATGCTAGTGAGAATTCTGCTGGATAATCTAATAAATACCAATTGATCAAAGTATTACAATATTTACTAATATATAAAGATTTTCATGTAGGACTGCAGTGGCACTTTTTAGTATCACTACAGGCCGACATAGTGGGTGATGGTGTTTAATGTAATAGTATTGAATACCAAATCATTTGCGTAATTGTTGCGATCATAAATTTTAAAATAATGGCGAAACCCATATAAATGACCTCAAAATTTAGCAGGAAAATGCAACACAGGCTTTAAAGAAATTTATTTAAGACGACTATATTAGTAATTTAGACTGGCTACCATAATAATCATACAATAACCTAATAGAACATTTATAGATTTTTTTAAAGCTAATGTTACACCAACATTTAATAATGTATAACCATCTTTTTCGAACATTTCCGAGAAGTATGGATTCGTTGAAACGTGTCTAAATGTCACAAATTAGTATTTAGCATGACTGCTACTAATAAAATACATACAACATAAAATACATAATTCTGATGGACATAACATACAAAATAGTTATGTCCATCAGAAAGCCTACAAGTAAAATTGATCCAATATTAAAACCATACATATATATTACTTATGATTAATGTTGTTTAAATTTAAGTTGAAATTACTTCATAATATTTTAATTTATAAGGCGTGCCTCATACTTTTAGCCAAGATTGTAATTTGGTTTAAAATTTCAGCATTTAAAAACTAGCATTAATAAAATTAAAAAAGTCCAGAAAAATTAAAATTAAAAGGGAAATAATTCATTTGCCTAATTATACTATTAAGACATTTTAAAAAATAATGAAATAAAAAAATAAAATTGTTGCTATGTAAGCATAAAATGGAGAAATTGAATAGTGTTTGAACAACTTGTGTTAATTTAAAAAAAACTAAACTTTTTGAATATATTCATAAAATTTAATTTAGTTTATTAATATTTGCAATTGATATTCATAAAATCTATGTAAATATCGCAGGAATATTCTTATTCTTTAAATATCGCGAACATCCAGAATCGTTCAAGTGATTCTACGAAGGAATTCGTAGAGGATAATCGTGTGCTAAGATTTTTTGCTCGCTTGTTCTGATCACATAGTATTTGTCTCTGAGATTATGTAAGCAATCAATCGCTGTTTAAAAAACTTGCGCAAAGGAAATAACGGAATTTTTTTTTTGTAAGTATAATTGTACTGAGTTATCAAGTGCCATTTGAAAGCGATCTATCTCTTATTAAGAAGACAACAGCTATTTTTGTTATAGGTAAAACATTTTAAGTACTCTGCGATTTTTACAATGGAAAAATTAAATAAACAAAAAATTCACCTTTAAATTTTGTGTTTCACATGAAAATTCGTGTACCAAATTGCTAAAAGTGTTTCGGAAGACAATGGCAAATCATGCATATCAACACGAAATATAGATCAGAGTTTTCCAGCCTTTTCTTTACCATGTTCCATCTACGCCTTTCTAAAATTTTTATAATATATGTAATTCTTAAAATTCAATGACTAAATAAATTTTTTACTGAAGCAATTTAAATGATAGGTTTTAGGAAGAAATCACTAAGAAATGGTTGACAAAACACAGGAAGAAAGTTTTCAAAACATCTGATGGACAACTTAAATTCATATACGAAATATTTTTAATAAAAGATTTTTCTATGTTATTGGAAAAAAAAATTAAATTCTTTAAATTTAATGAGATTCTCAGGGGCCTGATGGCAGAGTGAATAGCTGCTCTGGGACTCGGTGCAACTGGTTTCAGGTTCGAGTCCCTGCTTGAAATCTGTCATCTGCCTATTAGCAGATGGCCTTGGTCCACCATTGGGCTGTTTTGCTAATGAAGAACTGCTATTAAAAGGAAATTTGACTGAAGGCACTATATTGAAAGGAAATTTGACTGAAGGCACTATATTGAAAGGAAATTTGACTGAAGGCACTATATTGAAAGGAAATTTGGCGTATAAATGGCATTTTTAAATAACGAAACTTCTTTTATAATTTCAAATTTTACAATGTTGTCTTGTCTGTATTCTATTCATGCGTTTGATGCTTACTGTAAAGAGATTTTTTATTAGATTCTAATTTAATTACCTTCAGTCTCAAGTCTCAACGTTGCGTTATGTTATATACAGCCGAATTTGGCACTAAAGCGCAAGTCATTTTTGGCAATAAAGCCACATTCAGCTAAATATGAAAATGGAAATGGTAATAGTTTTCTTATATATTCGGTTGAATTTGGATAATTGATTTCTGCTGCCTCATAAAGCCGTGACATCATTTCTTTTATATTAAATAAAGTTTGAATGAATTTTTAAAGTTTGAACAATTTTCTTGCCCACAATAGGAGCATCCTCTGCAGACACGATATTATATTTTTCATGGGTATATTACTGATATCTAAATTTTTAATTTATTATATACATTTTTGGAGATAATATTGCTTTCTAATGATTTAGAGAACAACATTTCTTCAGCAAACACTCCTTTATCAACATTACGCAAATTTTATTTCAATATCTCCACTCATTTCGTCTGTTCTTCTGTATTGTTACTGAGTGGCATACATTTCACGTCTTTATCATGTTTTTCGAAAACCATTTTTAGAAATGCTGATGTTGATGGTTTGTTTAATTTCTCTCCTATAGTTTGACTTATTCCAGATTTAGCGAGGAGAAAAGAAATTTGAAAACCTGTCTACAGAGTACTATTGACAATTGCAATATTAGCAACAGAGATTTTAATGTTGCTCTTTTTACAAAATTTTTCTTTGTTTGAAAGTTTAAAAATTTACAAAATTTGAAAGTAATTGAAATTTGTATTATTAGGAGCACTATGTTTCGCCTTCAACTGCGTCTTAAGATGACCGCGTTTCATTGATTCATGGGTTACGCATTGTTGACATAAAAGACAAAAATGTGATCGTCCATTGTGGGCAGCGGATAGGAAACCGAATTTTAAATATTCCTTCGAATTCTGGCGAATAACATTTTTTTGCTTGCACTAACCATTTTATTAGAGCCGGATGGCGAGTGACTAGTGTTCTGGAGCTTGGGGCCACATGTTTCTGTTTCAAGCCACCACAGGTGTCATAAGTGTTTGTAGTGTTTCGAAATCCACTTTAAACAGTAGGTCCCGGTCTAATATGACTGCTGGGTTTAGGGTGGAAAACCCTAACCCGTAAAATGAAAAAAATCTCCTGTCTCGAAATTTGCCAGTAGGCAGACGGCCTTGGCCCACCATGACGTTGTTGCGTCATTTATAAACACTTGTTATATAAAAATGTAATTGTTGTCTTTTATTCTTCCATTCTAATGAATAATTACTTGCAAAGCAAGACTATTGCGCATTTCTAAATGTATATTTTTTAAAAATCAACAGGACTTTCACAATAGTTTTAACAGAGCTTATTTCACATTAGTACCTACGCTTTTCTTTTAATTCTTTGCATCCGACACACGATTGTCAATCGCCACTCAATGCACTGATGCAGCTTGAGAGAGTAGCGACTGAGAACTACTATGCGGAGACGTGGATTTGCACTCAGAGGAGGTATCAGAATAAATTTTCCTAATTTCACCCTTATTTTGGAAAAGTTAGATGGGATTAAAAACTTTTTTTATATATATATTTAAATATCATTTAATGAGTAGATTCTAAAGAAAATTTTTTTATTTAGATCGGAAAATTTATTTATGCTAGTTAAATTATGATTGTTTTTAAATTCTGGATGAGTCCATTTTCAAATTGCCCTCTTAACAATCAAATTACCTCCTAATGTGGCATGGGCCCCATAATAAATACCAGTATAAAGCATTTAAAGAAAACCGAGAAGAGGTAGTGCATTTGCCTCGTTAGGGTCGAACTTCAATTGCTAAGATCGATGAAAAATTCGACAAAATTTAGAAGTTGGTGATCAAAAATCATCATATAAGTAAATCTTAGAAAATAGGCTGAAGAAGTGAACATGTCTTTTAATTCCGTTCATAACACCTTGGCTGATATTTTGTTAATGAAAGAAGTCACCGCACGATTTGTTTTGAAAAGACCAATTTTGTCCAAAAAGAGGTATCTCGAAAGCAGGTAGCTGAAGACATGATTTCACGAGCTTCTAAGGGGCTTTACTACCAGGAAAAAACGAAATGAATATCATTGACGAAGTACCGTATTCATGTGATATGGCACGTTGTGCCTTTTTCTTGTCTGTAGAGTTAAATTAATTATTCCGAGAAAGAGTCTTGATTCGATTGGGATCATAAAATAAAAATTCTCTGAAGGAACTGAAAGTCATAACACAATCAGCCAATCAAAAATGTATGAAAAATGTATGAATCAAAAATGTATTTCTTTCAATGCAATTATGAAAGAAATACAACAATACTTTAAAGGAGATAAAATAAATTTTGTTGAATTAATTGATTTTTGCGTCTTTTACTTTAGAATTCTAGATTATTGTAAAATCAATTTAATAAATATATAATTGATTTTAAAGAAACTATTGTTACGCTTTCTTAATATTTATAACTTTAATAATTATAATGTTTTCTTTTACAGAAAAACCAGGAAAGTGAAAATCAAATGAAAAAAAAAATAAATAAATAAAACTTAATCAAAGGGAGAGCAAAATGTTCAGTTTTTATTGATGCATCACACTATTTAATCAAATAAATGGAAGTTTAAAAAATGTGTTTATCTTGAAGCACTTCATGACAAGACATTTGAAAGGTCCCTTTGACGTACCCCATTTCTGTTGCACTTTGCGTTATTTACAATCAGCCAATGGAACAATGAACTCTACAATGCTATTAACTATGTTGATATATTTCAATATGGAGTTTTTCTTTTGAACTAGAAACATTAAAAATTAACTGCAATTATTTTAGTTGTTTTATGCAAAACTGAATGAGATACTGACATTTTGAAGCATTGAAAAAAATTTGTAGTTTAAAAACTTCATGATGCAAAATCATTAGGTGGCAAAAAAGGATTAACCAAAAGCATTATACTTAAAAGTCGAAAGTATTATAGCTTGAGAATTAGACGAAATGATGGCTCTTTGTTTGGTCAGAGTATTTTCACTTACTACCCAGCAGTGGAAATCAATACTAATTATGGTCTTTGTCCATTTGAAATGGGTAATTTATGTAAATTTCAACGTGCAAAGGCTAACGGTGATGCTCATAACTCCAATCAACATAAACATATTTCTTTGCTTATTATGAAAGCCTTAAAGCCATTTTTAGAGAATTTTACCATTCATAATTGTTGAAAAAGTATGTGCATGGGAAAACTCAGAATTCTGATGAGTCTGTGTTTCTGTCCATAAAGGCAATTACATTTGGCGTGCATGATGATGCTGTATCCTTCTTCAACGCAGGGTATGTAGTTATATATAAAACTTTGGTTAATCCATGTTTCAATTCAGGTTCACATTGAAAAAACTGGGCAAGGATCGTGAAACAGATAGAGAAAATTAGCAGAATAAAAACTAAGCAAAGTCAAAAATTGTCAAACACAAATTGGAAGATTCATTCTATGAGTATGAAATGGATTCCATCATATAATCCGGATTTTATTAAACTGATATAAATACAGTTTTATACTTTAAATCCATCAATTATAAACTAGGGACATGAACCTATAAACCAGGAACATAAACTTATAAAATCCATGTTTTTCTCAAAACATGGATTTTATAGGTTCATGTTCCTTTTCTTCAGTATCTATGCAACATAAGGACTTCCCATTTTTATCATGTCTTTATATCATAATACCAGTCATTTTAACCCAGGAGTTTAAATATTTATTTGATATATATTATTTTAGGACAGAAAAATACCATTGTTAATGACCCATATTTAAAAAAAACTAAATAAAATTATAAATGTCACATAGGAACAAAATGAGATGCTAAAAAGTAAAAAAAACCCACATTTTTCTATCAACTGCAAAAATTTTATATTCTTTTCTGAATTAGTTTTTAAGAAAAAAAAAATTTCAGTTAATAGTAAAAACAGGACTTTTCTGGTTTCCTTAAATGCTTTGAACATATTGTCGTAATATTATGATAACTGTCGCAAAGAAGGATTTACTACCTATATTGAACATTTTTATTAAAAAAAAGTATCTTTTTCAATGAGACCTTACCACTTCTACTCAGCATGCATACAAGATAATTTAAATATTATCATTTAATAAAGCATTTTATTAGAATACATACAAAAATACCCAAGAAATTTTGTATGGAAAGCTTTTCAACTCGTTTCTTTTTCACCAGACTTCTCAAAATTTCTTAAGTTTGATGACATGTTTACTTAAAATAATTGGTGATGAATTATGATTACATACAATAATTGTTTTTAAAATAATTGGGACTTAACACATGACACAAGATCTTATCCTGATTTCTCAAAATTCTAAAAAACAGCTATAGAGTAAAAAGAAAGTATTTGGACTAAGCGAACATTGAATTTAGCAGAAAGGCGAATTAATAAGTAAAAAGTTTGGCTCGATTTAAAAAATTATTTGAAACAGTAAATTTGTTAATTTCTGTGTGAAAACATTTAGATTTTATATTAACGGCCTTAAAAGGGCCAGTATTAACAGTAAATGAATGAATGAATGAAGGAACACTTCGAAATTTTATAAAAAACACACACAATAATTTGCAATAAATAACAACTATTTTTGAAAATGTTTTTAAATGCTATAATGCTATTCTCATACAAGTATTCACAGATCTATTCAAATTATTTTATGTAAATATCAAAATTTATTTAAAAAATAAACAATTAAAAAGTAACAGAAAATCATCTCATAAAAAACAATCGATTGAATAACTAACAAAATGTAATAGTATTTTTCTAAGTTAGTAACTTCGTAGCACATCTTTTAGCAGTCAAAATAGCTTAGAAATATTTCGGTTTTGAGTTAGCCAGCATTTATTTTGCTCCATTATTTTTGTGTTACTTTTATTAAGTTCACGCATCATTTTAGAATCTCGGTATTAATAATCTTTAATTTTTTTTTCTATAGGAATTAAATGATTAATGGTGTCTGGATAATTTGAAGGAAATTATAAAGGCTACAAATGTGAATATTGATTTAGTATCATTATCTTGATACAAATTAAACTTTTTTTAAATAAAGTAAGTGATCTATTTACCATCCATAAATACTATATTTATTAATCCTAATACTGACATGCATCCCCATGCAAAGTTACCTTCACTTCTATGATACACTATTCCAGCAGAATCGAAAATACTGGATTTGATCTCATCTACGAAATATCCAATAGCATATGTGTTTATTTATCATGTATTTGGTGAAGCACAAGCCTGAACCTATTTTTTCTCTGTATGCACAGAAAATTTTCTTCCTGTTAAACACTATAACTTAGCTGAACGGAATCACGTGTTCCTGTTAAACACTATAACTTAGCTGAGCGGAATCACGTGTATGACAGCTGTTGGGAAAACTGAGTAACAAAGTTCCTTATCAAAGTCTCTAGTAAGTTTTGCAGTGCTTAATCTCGATTTTTTTCATAATTATACTTGGAATCGTTGCAAACTTCGGAATGTTGCTGCTTTGGAATCGTTGCTGAGCTTCTATGAACGATCTTTTCTTTTCTCATTCTCAATCCAAATTATTCTTTTAAAAATTCTATGATAAAACAGTCGAAGGAATTTCAATGATTTCACAACATTTTGGATTAATTTACTTGGTTTATAATAAAAAAAATCGATCGAACTTAAATCGCTGTTTCAGTACAAGAGAAGAGTAAGTATCCTTTGAGATGTGTGTCTTGTTTTCTTATTTTGTCATTTTTTCCTTTTCTCTATTTGTCTATATATTAATATTTAAAAAAAGAAACATTAAATCAATATTTAAAAAAATTATATGTATATTTTTATTAGAAAAATGAATGATGACATAAAAAAATTGGTGTACAATTTTTCCAAATTTAATCACTATAAAAGCACATTTTATGTTGAAAATTTCTAAGTGTCCCTTCACTTAAGGGAGCAACAGTGAAAATTTTTGTTTGAAAAATAGGTATTTGCAATATTTATATCACTGGATTAAATTGAGGCGAAATAGGCGACGTAATTTTATGGAGCTAGCTAACGCTTACTCAACATTGGAGACTTTAAATTGTGTTATTACCAATCAATAAGATTTACTTTGCAAAAATAGCAATGAGGGATTTTATCATCAGGGTTTAATATTTAAAAGACAAATAGTTAACAGAATAAATTAGTCGGACAAATTTAAATAGTTGAAGAATAAATTTTGCTATTATCAACTATCTACTCATTACTAAATTTGGTTCTATTATTCATGTAACCTAATTGTGAAAATGTAAATTTACAATGTCACATTGAATATTTACAAGAGTTAGCATTGACGCATACTAAGTTAAACTTGAAAAAAAAGTTACATTGCAATGTTGTTGTAAATGCTTGTTAGTTTGTGTATTGGAACGCTTGGCAGTTCTAAGAATTGAATGGACAATTCTAACTCGTTAAATTTTAAAAACTGACAAACAGAATAATGTTACTAATGAACCCCATTTTGTATACGAAAGGTGACATTGATGTGGAATTTGTTTCAAAGCTTTTAAACTTTTTAGATAGTATAGAGTAGTATTTGCTTTGATTGATTTCGGGTCAAACATTCAAGAAATTTAATCACTGTGAAAAAAAAAATTCCTATTTGGAAAAATAATTTTTTCTTTAGAAAAAAAAAGGAAATTATGTTCCCCTGCTCAAGATTTAATTTAGTTTCGGTAGGAATTAAATAGGAGCTTTACGATTCAATGCGAAAACTGATAAAAATACTGTCAACATACTATATTCCTTCAAGCACTTGATGAGACAAAATCTCATAGTTGGCGGCTGAAATTAACGAGCTGGGAGGCCTCTAATATTTAACGACGATTGAATTAAAAAGAAATTTTGTAAACATTAAATGATTATTTTTCATCAATTTTAATTTGGAATTTATTAGGCTTTGTTTTATTCATTTAAATCAATCTATATGAATGCAGTTATATTTGGAAAATATAACTACATTCATATAGCTGTATTCATATAACTGTATTCATACATATAATCTATATACTTATATTTAAATGTTATTCATCAATGGTAATAGCCTCAAGTTGGGACAAGACCGTATGAGATGTTGTTCTTTTTACGGGGTAGGGATGACCGGGACCTGGGATTGGATAAAACGGATTCTGAACCACTACAAACATACATGGTACCGCCGGGACACGAAACCTGTGGTGTCAAGAGCCAGTCATTCAGCTACCAGGCTAATATATATATATATATATATATATATATATATATATATACACCACATTCTGGCACCTCGTCACGTAGTTAATGAGTGTGAAATGTCAAGCAAATGATTGTGACAATCCCGCAGAATTTCAGTTTTAATGAACATTAAATATTACTCAGCTAAAAGTTGAACCTCTGATTTATCTTTTTCTGAATCTTTATTTTCTAAATAATTTTATGAATAATCTGAGCCATTCACCATTTATTTCTAAATTATGAACACTTCCTTACACAAATCGGTTATCACTTGCGTTGCTTTATTTTTATGAGTGTCACTGTCTCTGTCATCAGCAGTTGTAATTGTATACTACTTATATAATTACGTAACTACAGAGTTGAAAGTTGACAGGCTGAATCATTAACTCATACGTTCAAGTTTTTATATTTTTCTAAAATGATACAGAATTTTAATTTTGAATATTTATTTTTATTTTGTTTTCGAAATCTTATATTAAGATACGAATGAAATTTAAATTTGTTATATCCGGTTTCAAGGACTTTGATCAGTTTTAAATTAGTATACTGAAAGCTTTTACAAATAATGGAATTATAAATTGTTTTGGAAATAGTTTCGAAAAATGCTAATGAACTGTCTATTATTAGCTTTAAGAAAAAAGTTTGTAGAAAATAGTTTTTTTTATAAAATTTACAATTGTTGATATTTCTATTGGTATTGATGTAAGACTTTCAACACTTCATTTTTAAATTTTATAGTATTAAATGTTTAATTTTTATTAACCTTTTTAAAACATTTAATTTAATTTATGAAAATAAATAAATTAATAAATATTAAGTGAACAGAGAAACATTTAAAAACTGCAAATTTTCTATAAATAAATAAGTAGAAATAAAAAAAAATAATGTTCTCTGAGAAATGTTAATGGTACATAGCATAACATGAAGTTTAGCTCTATACTTATGTTAGGGTACCCTATTTTTTTATAATGGAAATTTGAATTATGTTTCAGTTGTATAAATATTTTAGTAGCTGAAAGGTAATATTAGATTTTCTTTTTAATAAATTAAGATTCTCTAATTTTCTTATGAGGAACAATTAATTCATTGTCAAATAATTTCAGCAAACTAGTAATTAAATATATTACTAGAATTAATATAGTATCTCTATAGTATTACTAGAATCTCTATAGTAAATTTAATTTTGCTCAATATAAAGGAAATTTATGTTGCTCATTTCCTTTATTAATTTATTTATCTATAAATAAATAAAGAATTTTGTATAGATCTGTAATTTTCTTATATTTTAAAAAAAATCCCAAAAATATTCTCCTTAGATTTTTGTTTCAATAATTTTTTTTCTAATACTTAAAAGGTGTTTTCTAAGTTATTCACATATAATTATTTGCTTTTACTCATAAAATAAGTTTAGGAGATAATAATTAAATAACTAAAAATATTGAAAGGTCTTTTTTTTTGTATTACATTATATAATATATACTTATTCTTTATTTGATACATAATGTAAAATCACGATAAATTACTTTTTTTAAATAATAATACTATAATTTCTATGAAAAAGTAGCAATAAAATAAAATTAAATCTTCTAAAGGTTCAATGGTTCTATAATACCTGACATATAAATATAATATTTTATTTATATGTCTTAATAAATAATATCCTATTTATATATATCTATAAGAATATAATAAATAATTTGCAAATATTTGAGTGGTAGATATAAGAAATATTTAAATTTTTTAAAATATTTTTTAAAAATTAAAATGCACTTTTGTGTTTGTGTTTTTTCTAATATATTTATGTTAATTACAAATGATACGCCATTATATACGTTAAAAATCTAATTTTTACATTCCAAATTATTTTTATCTAATGCTCATTTTATTGATTTCGTCACAATAGAATAAATTCAATAAATATTTGCATGTTATTCCTGCTATCAATCCATTGATACATCAATAACAACTTAAAAATTGATAAAAAGGGCTAATTTTTCAAATTAAAAAAAAATTCAAACGTCACTTGTGAAGTTTTAAGTCAGTATTTTATTTTACTGTAAAATTAATTTAGCGGTTTTATTATTTAGAAATTATATTGATTTTTGTATTGTTAATATATAAAAGCAATTTACATCGAAAACCAAATGACTCATAAATTATATTAATACAGAAAGAAACGTACTATATTGTCACTCAGGTGAAACAGAGGCGTTTTCCTGTAGACTTTTGCTTACGTTAATTGGTTTCTTTAATTTGGTGCTGTGTTGAAACTACGATGATTGGGGTTGTTAAAATGTCACAACTAAGTCAAAATGTCGGTTAGTAAATTTATTAAAAAATTTTTAATCCCGAAAGATTAAATTTTGAGTTTAATATTATTATTATTATTAATAATATTATTGTTTAAGGAAAATTTTGTCTGTTTCTTTACTCTCTCCGCTGACATCTTTCTTTAGTTAAATATACCAGATTTAAGAAATATATCATTTTATTAAAACGCGGTATGCAGGGTCATATATATTAGCTAGAATTAACAAAATAAAATCTCAACAGCATCCGTAAGAAACTGCATAGTTTCATTTGGAAATGAAACAAATTATTAAGATAAAATATTAGTTTCAAAACAACTAATTAATATTTTTATTTATTTATGAGCTGAACTGTATAGTTGCAGTTGGAAGCGAAACAACTTGTTTTAAAACTAATATTTTGTCTTTTTATTTGAATATAAATTCATCAACATAAAATCTTAAGTAAATTTCATGCCATTTTCAGCTAGTGGCTAGAAACCTGGCAAGTATTTTCAGTTTTTATCGCAGCAAGAAAAACTATAGTTATTATATCATCGTTACTCTATCTTACCCTACTCTGAAAATGTAAACAAATAACATCATTAAATATATATACCTTTTTTTTACTATTAGTTTAATTGGTATTTACGTATTAACGGTACCTTGGCGACAGACTTGGCGGTTTTTAAGTGTCGCCAATCTTTATTATTTGGAATAAAAATATTTTGAAAGCGTTTTGATTTTAAATGAAGTGTTTCATATATATTTTATTGTTTGGAACAAAAATTTTAAGTGCAGATTGGCGCCCAATCTGTAGCTGCGGTTGGCGCCTGTGCTCTTTATTGGCGCAACTGTCGCCAAGGTACCGTTAATACGTAAGTACCGTTTAATTGATTTCAAAGCTGTGGAGGTGAAGGAAATATTTCAAAATTCGAATTACGGATACTTCACATACATTTAAGATTAAAACGATGCAAAAAATTTCTTCTAACAATTACTTTTGGATAAAAAAAATTAAAAAGGCTTAATTATACATTTATAGATGCACATATTTTGCATCCTAGTAGTTGTCTAAAATTTCTATTAAGTGTCTCAGCGAAATTTGAGCACATAAGTATACAAAATAAAATAAAGTAGAAATGTATCCTTAAAGTAATTTACACAACAGTGATTAAGGTTTAGTCAGTGAATAGTTGCAGCAAAAATTAAATCGCACTTTAAGATGACATTTAATTAAAAAAATGTCATGGTAATATTCATATTAAAAATAAATACAGTGAATAAAATAAAACACTAATAATACAGTGAATAAAATAAAAATAAATAAAAGTGAATAAAATAAAAATAAATAAAAGTGAATAAAATAAAAATAAATAAAAGTGAATAAAATAAAAATAAATAAAAGTGAATAAAATAAAAATAAATAAAAGTGAAAAAAAATAAAAATAAATAAAACAGTGAGAGAATAAAATAAAAGAAATAAAACAGTGAGTAAATAAAATACAAAAATAAAACAGTGAGTGAATGAAATACAAACATAAAACAGTGAATAAAATAAAACACTAATAAAACAGTCAGCGAATAAAATAAAAATACATAAATCAGTGAATAAAATAAATTGTTAGTGTGTTTTATTTTATGCAATGCTTTATTAAAAAACAATGAATAAAATAAAACACTAATAAAGCATTAAATAAAACACAGTGATACAAACCAGAAAACATTTTCAGGTATATATCTATACATATATCGAACAACAAAATAAATCTGAATACAGATTTCATTTCTAGAATGTAGTCAAATAGTTCAATAGCTTCTATCCCTAATACATGTGATATATGTTTTTTCTTCATTGTTTTATCATATACCTTGCACTGTTATAATATATCCTCAAAAATTGCAATGGAAGCTTTACGTGAATAGCACTATCTGATGTTAGTATTCTAGGTGCTGGTTTTTCTAGTGTTCAATTGTTGCTATTTGTATTAAGTACTCTATGTTGGAAATGATCGCATCTATATTAAAAATTACTGAAGAACTGACCTTTTACTTCAGACTACAATTTTAAAGGGATCATTCCTTAGATACTACAAAAAAGTGCAATCTAAAAAGCATACTCTAAGTAAGAGATAATACTGCCATTTGCAATGGTGTGACTACGTACTGCTATTGTTAATTTTTGTTCGGTGCTCTGGTATTTTTTTCGATACTTTGCGTTTTTGTTTGAGAAGACGCGAATGGTAATGCATCATTAGATTTGCAATTTAACTTACCGCTTCGTCAGTAGCGGCTTTACTATAGGGAACTGGTATCAATCTGTCTTGTAGCTCCCCGCCAATCACCTGCAACGACATACTTGATTGCAATGAAAGCTGAAATACAATTGCAGCACCCGGTTAGTAGCTGTGTTAGATTTCATGCAAAAGCACTCATGCATCATCACACTAAAATAACATGTCCAATTTCATATAACAGCACCATCACATTAACATAGTACATCTAAATACAGAGATTCAATGGCTTACATTAAATGTCTACAGATTTGCTAAATTGGACTCTATATAAGGTTTAAAGGAGAAGATGGGCCTTACATTTTTATAGCTTTCTTTATGGGCCATGGTTATTACCTGATGTTAGAATTGGTTATAGAAATTGTACAGAATTTCAACGCAATTCTTGCTTTTCCTGATTGCCATTGGGCTTTGCAATTATGCTTAAGGTTATTATTGGTATCCAGCAATTTGGACATGTCAAGCTGAGTGCTTACAACGACACTCCTTTCTTAGAAATCTATATCAATAAATAAAAGACAACTCATATTGATTATCAATCTGTTAGGATGTTAGATTTTCTCTCTAAATTTTTTGATGAAATTTTTTTGGTGTCTCTGTAGCGTAGAATTTGGTAAGCGCTCGATCGTGCAGATCTACTCTGATCAGGCAAAAACAAAAGACTAAAATGCTAATGGAAGCCCAGAAAATAGTCCGCAGGGCACTTAAACTAAGACTAGCAGTCAAAAATCAATCCTTTTCTTAAAGACTATTTGCGGATGATTATTGTTATTAGTAAACTAAAGCACAAGCATTGATTGTTTTTCTAGTTAGTATTTATTAAAAGGCAATATATTTGACATGCAGAGTAAAAAAAAAAAAAATTCACATTACATGAGAAAGCTATTGCGCAGAATCAGATAGAAATAAGGAGTTTGGTTTTTTACAGTTCATGTTAATTAAAATTTAAATTGCAATGATTTACGGATGAATACTTTAATAAGGTAGAGTCCAGTTTTATGTCATAGTTAATAGAAATGTTTGTAAAATATCAATCTATAAATATCTTTAGTTTAAATTTGTAATATTTTCAAACATCAAAAGTTTCTTAAATAAATATATATTATTTTTGTGAATGACAGTTATGTAAAAGGTTTATTTAGATAAAATATCATATGAGAATTAATGTAATAAAAAATGCCAATATGTAACCGTATTAAAAGACAGTTTTTGAAAACAGCATTTAAATTAATTACATTCTGTTACATTTCTAGATTCTTTTTTGTAATTGTTTAAGTATGCAAATAAACAATGTATTTGATGATAATTCGGTTAAAATATATGTTATTTCATGAATTGATGCTAAATAATGTGAGCTTTAATTAATTTAAGGCCTCAAAAATTAACATTAAATTGATTTATAAAAATATATAACTGCTTTAAAATAAGAAAAAGAAATTTTAAAAAAATGGGAAACATTATAAAGAAGGGACCACACTGTGAAAGAATTTATAGTTGTAGCAAAAGCAGAAATTTTGAATAGGAACGTTAAAGTCCTTCATAGTTTTGAAGAACTGGCTATGTGGCGCCAGTGAACAATGAACTCTTATTTATTTGAAATGTGTATTTGAAAAGAGCTTTATTTTCAATGCAAACATTCACGCCAGACAGAAGAGACTCATGCAAAGTTGAGCTAAGATGTGCAATCGTAAAAAATTTCTTAGTACAATGCAAAGTTATCCTGCTCTAAGCATTTCATTAGTTGGCAATATTTTAAGAGTTAGTAGCAATGAGAGTTTCCAACACACAACACACACACAAACACCACGAAAAAGAAAAACAAGACAAAAGAGTTAATCACACAGAGACATGGGGGAAAAAGGGAAGGGTGCGCACCTGAGTTTGGAGACGCGTGAGCCCTCTGATCCATAGGATCTGGCCCGTCCTTTTCACTTCCTGAGATATGGATCCCCTGGAGGTGTCTTCCACCAGGGAGCCTCCCGCGTCCAGGTCCTCCGGGTTGCCCGAACCCCACGTGAACGTCTTGGGGATCTTCTTCGTGGGGATGGTGGTAATGCACTGGCCCCACACCAGTACCCCGGCACCGAGGAATAAGCACCACAGCCACTGGTCCAGGGAGAGAGGGGCCGTTGAAAATGCCCTCCCCCCGAATTGGACAATCACCACCTGGACGGAACAAGCAATCAGTACAGGTAAAAAATCTCCACACTAATTGCCCTATGTGGCAAGATTTCTTTATCCCTTCACACAAAAAGGTTTTTAGTCTCTTGTACTTTTGTAAAAATCAGTAAAAATAATAATAGTAATAAATAAAATAAAAAAATTTCAATTTGCTTTTAGTGCATTAAAGCATGATACTATATATTTGAAATGGCATATTATTTGAATGATAGTTATTTTAAAAATAATAAACAATACTTAAATATATAAAACGTCTTTTTATTAGGAAAACAGAAAATTTTATGAAAGCTGACATTTGAAACGCTAAAATTAACCTCTCAAAAATTTCCTTTTTTTAATACTAAATCAGACAATTACAAATGTCTCTTTTTTCACTTTTTTTTTAACCTGCGCCAGCCCTAGGCATGACTGCCAACAGTCTATGACGGACAGCCCAATATAGTTCAGAAACATACATGAAATAATTAAAATCTTTTGCAGTATTTACAGCTACTACGTCAATTAGTATAGGACAGTAGTTCATGTAGTGCTTGAGTTACCACTCAAGCCAGAATGAGTCAAGCCAAGTGTGGCAAGTCCAAATTTGTGAAGATGTTTCCAAAGATAATCATGTCCAATTATTGTTCTGAAATGGGCTACCCCTACGTGCCTGGGCAAATCACATGGAATGGAATTATCCATTAAGAAACTCCAAGTCTTCCCTCTGACAGAGTTGGGAATAATTTCACGATATCTGGTCTTAAACCTAGCTGTAATAATTCTCTTAACCCATGCATGCAATTAATGTTAATTTTTTAAATTTATATTTACATTAAGGTATTACTCTATGGTGTAATTATAGAAGGCATACCTGTGAGGCGGCGGTGATTACGAGTATGCTATAAAAGACGGGGTTTGTGAGAAGGCCCTCGAAGATGTTCCTCTCGCCGTGGATTTTTCGGGCGTTGATCTCGTTGAAGAGGGTCATCATGACGAACGTGTTGAAGATGATGGTGAAGTGCTGAGTAGGTGGAGAATGCAGGGGCGCGTACATGCCCGAGTCGATGTCGAAGATGCGGTGTCCTGCAAAATTGAAACGTCATCCATTGGTTTGGTTTTTCACTTCAAATGTGTAGAAAGTATGTCTCCGCTTTGATTTTGGCAACCATTCTATTTCATTATTCAGTTCGTGCTCCTTAATTAATTTGCCATCGTAAGCTCTTTGGAAACAGACAAAAGTAATTTTGAGAACATTTAGCCAAGATGTCGTTAAAAATAAATGCCCTAAAAATAATGCATGATGAATTTTTTTTTTACAAAAGCAAAATGTGTTGTAATAATGGTGGTGATGGCATTAAGTGAAATGGTAGGCATATTAGAAAAGAATATTAAGATTATATAATTATTTATATAAAATACGTGCTTAAATGTATTTATAAATAAGCATAGCTATGAAGGGCTTTGTCCTCCATAACGTCTCATTTAGCAAACTTTCTAGCTATTTCCTGTTAAGGAATAATGTACTCCTTTTAAAATAATCAAATTCTAATTAAGTATTGTTTAATTATAAGTCCTATAGTCCCAGAGAAATATGAGAGTTTCGCGAAAATGTGACAAAAATTGAAGAGTTTATCAATTTTGCTTAGATAGATACTTGGACTTCGATTATAAAAAAGGTGACAAATATACCAGAGATAAATACATCAATTCTTTCATTAAATCGGAGAGTTGTTTTTATTTTTTGCCATGAGATTTTTTATTTTTACCTAAAGGCGTGAAATATAAATTTTAGAAATAATGCATTGCTCAAAAAACGTACAATTAATATAAAATTTAAATAAGGATATTATTTTACATATGCTCAATTGAAAAAGATCTTAAAAATAAGGATTTAACACTATCATTATTATTTGTACATTAAATAGGATCTATTTAATTAATGTTTTTGTGAAAAAGTTTAACCAACTGCTGCGAATATGCATCAGATTCACACGATAAACAACACAAGTATTGTTGAAACAGAGAAGGAAGCTCTGCATACCTGTGAAGAGTAGTGTAAAGATGATGGTCAGCTGATAGATGGCGTGTCCTAGGATGTTCTTCATCATGGTCCTGGAGATGAGGGGTTTCGTCCTGCCGTAAGGCTTTCTCAGCAGGAGCTGAGAGGTAGGCATCTCGGTGGCCAGAGCGAGCGACGCCAGGGTGTCCATGATCAGGTTCACCCACAGCATCTGGACAGCTTTTAAGGGGCTGTCCTGTAAAAGATTATAACATAAGCATCCAACTGATTGTATTGCAAAGTGCTATCAAAAACTGCACTGTGCTTGATATAATAAATTAAAAAGGTATTGAAATGGGTCGATATGTTAAGTTAGCAACTGATCAATATTTAATTAGATTTTATCATTACACACTATACTTAAATGTCTTGTATCAAAGGTAGTTCCTTTCACAAATTGTAAACTTATATACATATATATCCGTTTAATGCACAAAATTATACATAAGATTAAGCAAAATAAAAATAATTTTATACTTTGCTAACATAACGAAGCTTAAATCTCGTCTATTGGCGCGTTAACATTCATGTGGGACAGTGAATTATGAAATGAAGGGGGAAGAGGGATGGCCTACTTCTATCGCACAGGCTCCAACGAAGGCAACGATGACTGCTACTACATTGACTGTGAGCTGAAACTGAAGGAACTTGGCGATGCTGTCGTAGACGTTCCTCCCCCACATCACGGCCTTCACGATGCTCGTGAAGTTGTCGTCCGTCAGAATGATATCGGAGGCTTCTTTCGCCACGTCCGTGCCGGCAATACCCTACACGAAATAAAAATAAAGTAGTCCAAATGTTACTTAAAAGAAATACAACTTAAAACAGATAATGCTAATTATAGCCAATTTCGGTGACCAATTAGTGATGCAACTATGAGAAGCCTTTAGTGTCGACTTGATACAAAATATAACTTAACGTGCGACTACATTAGAGAGTTTTTGCATACCGTATTTTGAACGTCCATTAGCTATTTCTCCCTAACGCGCATGCTCATAGGAAACATTATTACAGATACGCATGCGCAATTTCCTATGAGCATGCGCGCTAGGGAGATAAAGCTAACGGACGTCCAAAATACAGTATGCAAAAACTCTCTATTATGTAGCCAAAATACTTTAAAGATTTTTTTTTCATCACTATTAATGATACCAAAGCAGTTTTACGTTATTTGAAAATCAAAAGGCATTTTAAAATCTAATCAATACTTGTATAATCTAATAAAAGTATTAATTAGAGTTAATTAGATTAATTACAAGTATTAATCTACAAGTATCTAATTAATACTTGTATAATACTTGTTTAATCTAATTAATACTTGTATAATGATTAAGTGGAAAGTCTCAGAATCTTAGTAAAATAATTTTTGTGCGAAATTTGGTACTCTTTAGTGCTTGATCCGCATAATTACGCAAAATATTCCGAATGATATCTATTTGCACCATTTTACAGTTCGATAATTATCGGAAAACAGCCCTACTTCAATTATTAATTTAAAAATGGTGATAATACTGAAAAATATCCTTTACAGCAATAATGTTACTGTAAATTTAAGTCAATGTACGACTTAAAAAAAAAAAAAAAAAAAAAAAAAAAAGAGAATTGGTGTTCCTTCCAAACTAAGAAGTTACAAAATTTTAATTTCTTTGTAATTAATTTTTTTAATTACTTTGTTACTGTTTACAGGTAAGCACATACATTCACACAATGCATACAACATTGACATTTGTTATAATAGATAAACTTGGCATAGATAATTTATGTCTATATGATCATTGTACTCTCAAAAAATTTAGATGAATTGAATGATTTGATAATTTTTTTTAAAAATTTAGATGAATTGAATGATTTGAATTTACATGATATTGAAACGGCATTTTTTTGTATTCTTGAAAGTAAAGATGATTTAAATAAATGGATTGATTTATACATTTTTGTTTTCAATAATGATGGAAATTTTCAGCATATATTGTGTTCAGTATATTTTAATTGTATTTATTTCTATTGGAAAGGAAACATAATTTTAATTTAAAATAAATTTTTCCATACATTCAATTTGATAAAACTGTAACCTGCTGCCATTGTAATATGGTAGTACTAATTAAAAAACAACAACTTTAGTTTATGTTTAGTCTTGGCTAAGTAGTAACTAAATAAATGATTTGCGATAATAAAGTATTATTACAAATAATGATAAGTAATTATAAAACATTTTTCTTTAAACTATGAAGAAAAGAAAGACTTTTATTCCTATTTTTTTTTTGTACTGAATAGTCTTTACAGTGTTTAAAACTTCTCTTCTTAAAAGAAAGTTTAAAGGAAAAAGGAATTGAGATCCATATCATATTTTATTTACTTTTTTCATGATCGGGCAATTTTCTCTCCAATATATATTTTTTAGATTTATGAAAATAAATTGCAATAAAATCGATTTTTAAATCTTATTAAATCACTTTTATCAAATAATTTGTTTAACAATATTAAGTCCTGACAGAATATCCTTTTATAATCACACTACTAACTCAATCTTGTACCAAATTTTACTTTAATAATTTGAAAAAAGGTACATAAACTTGACATACTGCATTAAAAAAAATCGTTCTTTTTAATTTTTGTATTTTGTAGCACATTGCGTGTAATGCGAACGTTTAGACAAACTTTCCAAAGAGATATTTGCGAGCTTACCATGGCGAAACCCACGTCTGCCTTTTTAAGCGCAGGCCCATCGTTCGTACCGTCTCCAGTGACAGCCACTACTTCCCTGTTGGCGTGCAACTTACTGTCGATGATACCTTTCACTAAAATGTACTTGTCCGTTGGAGAACTTCGGGCCAGCACCCTCAACCGAGGCCACACTTTGTCCAGGAGATGTTGCTGGACCTGTGCAATAATATTTAATGAATTGTTATAATAGGAAGTAGACACAAAAAGTTTTTAAAATAATGGCATTACAATTTTGTCATATGTTCAATAACTGGAGAATTAAGAGTAAAATATTTGTTCATTGGTATTATTTATAATACATCATAATTGAAATAATATGTTTAGTTAATTATGATTTTGCAATTAAATTAATAAATTTGATATTATTCTCTTAAATGGAATACAACTTTATTTTCTGAAAATATTCATTGCTGCATTATTATGTTATTTACTATATATAACATACTACTATTGAATACATACATAATACATACTGTTCGAATTGAGACTGAAATTGAAATGCTTATATACCGATTTTTTCCAATGTATCGTTGTCTTTTTTCTTTCTTCTGTTCTGTATTACATCTAACTGTTTATTATTATTACAACGAGTTTGCACTGATTCGTATTTTAGATAATTTAATAATAGAGTAATAATATAAAAGCAATAAAACATGAATAACGACTAGGGCCTCTTAAATAAATTTTGACATAAGAGTCGTACTGTGTGAATAATATTACATAAACGGAAAAAAAAAACGTATTTATATTACGTAATATTTTATTTATGACGAAGTTACCGATGAATTGCCTTTGATGGAAATAATAAATACTGCAAGGTTTTTAATACTTAATAATACAATAAAGAACTTTTTAAAACTAATTCTATTATTTTAAAAATTTATCTTTAAATAGACGTGAGCTCCAACTACTTATCGGCATACCTCTCCGTTGGCGTCCCTGATTCTCGCATTGAAGTCTTTCCCTTCCAGCACGAGAAAGTCGTCTTGAGGCCGGATGATGCCGCATTTCTGACTGATGGACCGGGCTGTGTTGATGTTGTCGCCCGTCACCATCCTGACCGTGATGCCGGCCTTTTGGCATTGCTTGATGGCTTCCGGGACCTGGGAACGCAAAAAAACCCCCTCTTCAATCATGCTCTTCTTTTGATTATATCAACAATTGTTTGCAAACTACAACAACAACGACTTATTGTCATGCATATCTACATATCCTGTGGGCGTTTCTTTGTCTTCAAAAATATTCAGTTTATTTAAAAGAAAAGTTATTTTTAAAAACTGTTGGATAAAAATCGATAACAAGTACTACAGTTATGTAGATTTATTCCATTTTTAGAAATGAGACATGATATTTAGCTGAAAAACTTCTTTGTGTGAAAAATATTTCGTATACAACTGGTTATAGTAGCAGTCCTTTATTCTAACGAGCTCGGATTGGAGACAGTAGTGCGTGGTGGTGGTAATAAGCATTATTAGATGGAAATAGAAGAATAAGTAATTAAATATCTAACTAATTGACTCTCCAGCATTACAGCCGCATGGTGGACAATGGACGTTTGCCTACTAGCAGATTCCAAGACAGAAGATATTTTTCTTCTTATGGGGTAGGATTGTAATGGATTGTCAGCCCTATTCCAAACAGTTACATTAGACTAGAACCTACGGTTTAAAGTGGATTCCGAGTCACTACAAATATCATGCCACCGTCAGAACTCAAACCCGAAACCTGTGGCACCGAGCGCTGGTCACTAGGCCAACAAGCCCCAATTAAATATCTGCTTGACAAAAAACATTTCATATTTTTCTCATAACTTTTTAAAAGTAGCTTAGCATTTTCTATGCACTTCTAGCTATCCTTAATGAATATAAAGTCTTTCCTAATCACAAATAAAATATTTTTTTAAAATTCATGTTTAAAACAATTTACATAGCATTAAATATTGTTGTAACACTTATCAATTTCATAATAAATAAACAGCATTACATTTAAAAATAGTGCTCTAAAAAATGAGAAACCTTGATTAATTTAAACGAGTGCATAGTTTATGCTAAGTTGAAAAATACAATTGAAATTTATTTTGTAAAAACATTATTATATCTATGTTTTCGTGATTTATAGTTTATGTTATTAATTGAATAAAATAAATGATTAATTTCAGTAATTTGTTATTAATTGCAGCTGTTATTAATTCCTGACTTGAAAAGATTCCAATCTGACAAAAATTTGTTTGTCAGGATGGTACAATATTGCCATTGAATGTGTTATAATTGTACATCAATATAATTCCAGGTCAGAATTTTATATCTCTTTATTTTATTATTCTGTAAGTTAGAATTAACGAACGTAAAGGACATTTTTTAGAGATGAGATGATTCTTTATTATTCATACAAACAGCAAGAATCATTTCATTAGTACATAATGCAGAAATGTTTCAATTTAAAAACATTTGTTCCAGTAAATTACGAAACCAAATATATTGGATTTAGTATTATTGGCTTTCACACAGTATCTACTGGTGAGTTGATTTGTATAAATTGTAAATCAGAAGGATCCAAAGGATCTCTAATTTATAATATGTTATGAATTGCCAACCATTGGTATTGGATGCTAGAAAAGAATATGAGTATACTGAATTACTGATTGAAAGGTTTTTTAAAGAGTGATATAATGGAAGAATATAGGTAAATATTTTCCCAACAATTTAATGTATTAAATGCAACTTAATCTATATTTAAGTTGTTAAATTATATAAAAAAATAAACTAAATAACTATAGTACACAATATATAATAACCATACAAAATAATCTCAAACTAGTGTTATAATTTGTATTTTGTACTTCAAAATGTTTGCAAATATATTGAAACTAACAAAACAACTTTAATTGAACCAGTGAATAACTTACGATTTAACCTATTTATAAATAAAACATAAGTTTTTTTTATAAGATTTTTAACGACACGTCCATAAATATTAATCACAATACTGCAATTTTTCAAATTCTGATAGTATGATCATTCTCTACTAAATAAAAAAAATCCGACCAAACTATAGTATATAAGAAAAATAAACATCTATCTTTTGGTGCAAATGTATTCGTAGAAGTGATTGCGAACAGCTCACCTCCGGCCTGACGGGGTCTTCTATTCCGACTATGCAGATGGCAGTGAGGTTGGTGACGATGTTCAGCTCGTCGTCCCAGTTGGGCTCGGCGTCGACACGCTCCTGATTGATGTTCGCGTCGTCGCCGACGACGAAGTCTTTGTAGGCGATGCCGATGGTGCGCAGGCCGTTGCAGGCCATGGGTTCGATGACGGACTTGACCAATCGGTCCGCGTCCGAAGGCGTGAACCTCTCCAGCTGTCCACCGGCACCAAAGATGAAAGAACACCTTTAGTAAAGAAACCATATATGCACACTTTGCAGAAAGATGCATCAACTAGGATAAAAGTAAATGAGAGAAGGGAGGGTGTGTTACTTTTGGAGAACTATCTCAGAGGCTCCCTTGGTGAATATCCTGAATCCCTTGTTGGGCAAGCGTATCACAGTGCTCATGGATTTTCTGACGGAGTTGAAGGTGTACACCTTGTGGAGCTTCTCCTCGGGCATCACGTCGCGCACCTTCTGGTAGTCCTTGCCCAGTTCCAGCACGAATCCCAGGAGGGCGCACTCCGTCTTGTTGCCCACCTGCTTGGGCAGCTCGCCCTGATTGTCGGGTTCCTACACCCCCATACAAAGGAACAACAGTTAAATCATCACTGCAAGCCTTTTATCTAGCATAAATCTATTAATTTTTTCAAGGGGATACATTTGGAAAGTTTTAAGAGGATCGTTCGTGTTGAAAATTGTAAATGTTGGTGGAAAATCTAAATAAAAAATTACATGAAAAAATAATGTTGTTTAACCAGTGACTCGCTTATTATTAGAAGGAAAACAAGACAACGAGGCTTAAATTAAATTTCTTATTTGTCAAAAATTAAACTTGCGCATTTTCAAATTCAGCATTTTAAATTTGAGTTGGAATAATTGAAGGAAAATAAAAAAAACCCCAAAATAAATTTATGTATTATTATTTTAAATTCTGAATGTTTCCTACGTTATAAAAACTTTGATTTACAAAATGAATTTTACTGTAATCACTGACTTTTTAATCCAATATCTTATTGAAGTAAAATTAACTAATGCAAATCAGAAATAATAGTTTTTTGATATTTATTTTATTGAAATAAATCAAGCTTAAATTTTTTCACGATTTTCACGTTTACATTCCTGTTCTCCCTTCAAAAATGTTCTTTCTTATCGAATATAATACTTTTTTTATTAAAATTATGTTAAACTCATCAACGTAGGTAATCGATAAAGTATTATCTGAATTACACACACTTGTATACACTTGAAAGTATTATCTGAATTACACACATTTGAATACACAAGACATTATCTGTATTACATATATTTGAATACGCTTAATATCATCTGAATTACATACAGTTGAATACACAAGGTATTATCTGAATCGCACACATTTGAATACACTTAGTATCATCTGAATAACACAACTTTAACACGTACACGTTACACTTCTACGTGTTTACACACAAGTCTCTACATGTTCTTACACATATTTTTCTACGTGTTCTACTACAATTATTTAAAAAAACGTCTGAAAACTATGATCTTTTACATATTTTATTTTAGAAAATATTTTATTATTTACCATGTGATTAGAGTTCTTCAGAAGTTTCATTGTAATACAAAGATGTTCTTTATTTGCATTCTTAAATTAATTAATTTGATAGATAATTTTATTTAAATCTGTAAGCATTGTATATCGTATTTTATTCGTAACAGATTGCGTGTTAATACAATTGAAAAGGAAATCCTACAATAAAATATGTTCTCACCATTATTCGAGACGTGTAGGCGCTGTTGATTGATATAGCGTCCACAATTATTGAAGCCACTTCTGGTGGGAGGCTGGCATATTTGGGAAGAGTTTTATAATGCACATCTGCAAAACACACAATTACAAAACATTTATTAAACAATCTACTTTGTATAATTTCACTTATCTTACTTCTTTATGCATATTGGCTCAATAGGCTCAATCTTACTTCATTTATATTGACTCAATCTTATTTCTTTATGTATATTGGCACAATCTTACTTCTTTGTGCATATTGGCTCAATCTTACTTCTTTATGCATATTGGCTCAATCTTATTTCTTTACGCATATTGGCTCAACCTTACTTATTGGATATGCATATTGACTCAATAGATTCAATCTTACTTCTTTATGCATATTGGCTCAATCTTATTTCTTTATGCATATTTACTCAATCTTATTTCTTTATGTATATTGGATCAATAGGCTCAATCTCACTTCTTTATGCATATTGACTCAATAGATTCAATCTTACTTCTTTATGCATATTGGCTCAATCTTATTTCTTTATGCATATTTACTCAATCTTATTTCTTTATGTATATTGGATCAATAGGCTCAATCTCACTTCTTTATGCATATTGACTCAATAGATTCAATCTTACTTCTTTATGCATATTGGCTCAATCTTATTTCTTTATGCATATTTACTCAATCTTATTTCTTTATGTATATTGGATCAATAGGCTCAATCTCACTTCTTTATGCATATTGACTCAATAGATTCAATCTTTTATGCATATTGGCTTCTTATTTCTTTATGCATATTGGCTCAATCTTATTTCTTTATGCATATTTATTTACTCAATCTTATTTCTTTATGTATATTGGATCAATAGGCTCAATCTCACTTCTTTATGCATATATTGACTCAATAGATTCAATCTTATTTCTTTATGTATATTGTATCATATTGGCTCAATCTTATTTCTTTATGCATATTTACTCAATCTTATTTCTTTATGTATATTGGATCAATAGGCTCAATCTCACTTCTTTATGTATTTTGACTCAATCTTACTTCTTTATGTATATTGTCTCAATCTTACTTATATACATTATATATATTATATGTATTAGCGATTACTATTAACTTAAAAAATAATATACGTAACTAAAATTTTAATTTATTTCAATGTATGGTGCAAAAGATTAGATATAATTTAATTTTTAAAACAAAGGTGCCCACCGAAATGCTTTTATAAAGATATGCAGTTAGCAGACCAAGAAGTGGGTAGTAATCTGAAAGCGCCAGGACAAAAATTGTCATGGATGCAAGTATTTTTCATTATGCAAAACTAAATTTAACTTTACTTAACTATGCCTATTCACCAAATTACGAAGATAAATTCTCTTCTAATGGCTACAAAAATAAATAACGTGTTTGAATAGGTTGTTATTCTGAAATAAATCAGCAGTTTTTCTGTTGTTTACTTCACGTAGCGATAATTTTACTAATGATAAATTAACTCTCTGTGTCTTATAAAGGAAGGACCATTTAGTGAGGTTGGTGTCTTCTGAACAGCTGCCAGCTGTTTATTGTCAACTCAAGTATGATCATTGTCGCCGTTGAGAGAATCAAGCCTCGCAATAAAGATCTTTCTGTGCTCAAGAAAAGATTGTGACAAATAACCAATGTCAGCGGGGATAAGACAGCGAGTTGAAAAGTACGAAGACAGCGCTTGTTGGCTTACATAAGATTAATTATTTTCAAAGTGAACAGTTTTTGGTAATGGGTCCATGCTTTAGTTTGGCTTGGATCCAACATTTAAGTGGAAATTGCCTCACTATTGCATCCATATTTAAAAGCATTTTAAACAAATATCGTTTAGGGTTGTTAAGCGAAACCGAATCTGTGATCATTCACTGTTATATTTAACAATATATTGCTGACAGTTATATTTAATTATGAAACATTTTTATCATTAAAACTCTTTTTTTCAATCATGACGCATCAAAAGTAAATTGACATGAATTGTTGAAATGTAGATTATAATTGGGGCAACGGGCAACGGGCGTACCTGTTACGGAGTTCCTAGGTGGCTTTAAGAGCCACAATACCTCCACATCTTAAGTTAATTAGAAAATTTGCAAAGTGAAATTGCTTCAATTAAAATAGATTATAATTAAACTTTGAATTTCATAACTGTTAAACGTATTAAGATTGAAAACGTGTATCTATTTTTATCAAGTCTGACAATTAGTGTGGTTTTGCTAGTAGTTACAATTGTAAGAAGTAATTTAAAAACACATGTATGCTATAATTATAAGTAGTAATTTAAAAACAAATGTATGTTACAATTGTAAGTAGTAACTTAAAAACAATTGTTTGTTGCAATTGTAAGTAGTAATTTAAAAACAATTGCTTGTTATAATTGTAAGTTGTTAACTAAGAACAATTGCTTGTTATAATTGTAAGTAGTTATCTAAAAACAATTGTTTGTCACAATTGTAAGTAGTAATTTAAAAACACAATTGTGATCTTATTTTAAATTCATTTTTATAACAATTCAATACGGTTGATGCTTGTATTAGTTTTACAACTGGCTCTTGCAAATTCCACTGATCTGTTATTAAGGAGACATCAATGAATCAATGTTATTTTACCTTTTAGGGAGCTGAGTAATATAAAATACTGAAATTAATTCTAGCTTGAATGAATTAGCTCTAGTGTGTGCATGTAAATGTATTACCGAAATTAATGTTGATTGTACTATTTTAAACGGCTATTATTTAATTAAAGATGGCATCTCTTCGCTCAAAGCAACCTTAACTGCAGATTATACCACCGCCAGACTTTTTAAAATATACAGTATGTAATTAGACTTATTTATGTTGATTAAGTTTATTTCGAAAAATGTTCATGTTGATAAAATTAGCAGTTGAATAAAAGAACATTTAAACTTTATTTCAAACTAATAATAGATTAAAATAGAAGTTTTGCAAATTAGAGCTCTATGATATCAAATATGTAAAGCATTCAACTTACTGCTGATAAAACACTGAACTACAGTCATTCTGTTAGTGGTGAGGGTTCCCGTTTTGTCAGAACAGATAGCCGTAGCATTACCCATAGTTTCACACGCATCAAGATGTCGAACTAGATTGTTGTCTTTCATCATTTTCTGTAGAAAATAAATTTTTAATAAATACTTCTCTGTAAATGCATCATTATTTTGTAGAGAAGTTATAACAAAATAAATCATGTTTAGGTTGAGTTAATTAATAATATTCCTTGTATGTATTATTTATAAATATTCCTTGCTGAAAATTAATTTCGTAAAATACAAAAAATATTCAACAGTGATCAATTATAATCTTAATGAGAACTTGTTTATATCTAGCTCATTACATCCGATTTAG
The DNA here is from genome assembly GCA_021605075.1 of Caerostris darwini. Classification (NCBI taxonomy): domain Eukaryota; kingdom Metazoa; phylum Arthropoda; class Arachnida; order Araneae; family Araneidae; genus Caerostris; species Caerostris darwini. The sequence goes on from BPLQ01001171.1 coordinate 121,396, forward strand.
TATTTTACAATTTTTAAAACTGCAAATTGGACAATTTTAGATAAAGCAACCCAAGGCAAGCATAGGGCTAAAATAGCTTGTAGGGGTAATTCCAATAGGAATATTGCACAAGTTTATGTCCTCTTCTTAAATGTCAGCAATTTGAATAGATGCCATTGAATACTGAAGATTTTTATCAGATTCAAAATTAGAGAAGACGCAACGTACGGGGGAGGGGAGAGGTTTGTTTCGTAATATTAACACAAAGCAAAGGGGGGTTTAACCATGTGGAAACATTTTGGGTATAATTAAAAGCATTTGAATAGTTAAGAAAAACTGAATAAAAAATTACAGGGGCAACCTGAACAACAGTAAAGTACATTAGTCCAACAGTTTAAATTACGCTTAACCGAATAAAGGAGCAAAACCCTATCTTTCTCCTACAAAGAAACCATGAGATAGCTTCTGCTGGTTTAACACAAGGGCTTAAATTCCTTTAAAATAAGGTTTAAAAACTTAAAATTAGTGTCATTTTTATCTAGATCTAGTATCTAAATTTCGTTGTGAATCTGTCAACAAATTTAACTATCGGTGGAAATTGTATTGGAGAAAGGATCAGTTACTTCCGACTTAAGTCTTGATACGAATGCAGCTGAACTGACAAAGACTTATTTAAGGAATATGAAGTTCAAATGTTACAACTATTCACATGCAAAGGGAAGGGCTGCTCACCTTGACGGAGTATGCAAGGGCGAGGGTGACGGCGAGAGGCAGGCCCTCCGGCACTGCGACCACCAGCACCGTCACTCCGATGATGAGGAACTTCACCAGCATCTGCGTGTGCTCCGCTTTCCAGGTGTTCTCGTTCACCACGAACGTCGTGATTGCGAAACGGATCATCAGGATGACGACTGTGAATGCGGCGATAGTCGAACCTGCAGAAAAACACAATGCCATCAACAGACCAATTTTCACAATTACAACAATATATGCAATTGGGATGTCATGCAATTGAGGTTAGCTTCTTAAAGGGGCCGAATCAAAAAGCTAGCTGTATTTGAACTCGTTTGTATATCATATAAGATACATGTATAATGGTTTATAGTTTCTGAGAATATTAAATCCATTTTATTCATAGCATATTAAAGTTCTCAAAATGGTGCACTAATAAATCTTATGCTAATGAAATTTGGTATGAAACATCATTCGTACAACATGCAAATAATGAAATTTTGATAATCAAGAGTAAATAAAGAGTTCTGGAGCATTACAATAAGCATCCCGTTGAAAGAAGAAAAATTCCAATTTTAGGGCATCATTTGAATTTGATTTCATCTTCTCTCTTTGATCATACAAATTTACAGCTAATGGAATTGCTCTCATTATGATTTCATATCAACATTTGAAAAAGGGCATGAAATTGGATTCATCGTGGTTAAATGAATGCATCTCTCGATATATGGGCCGAAGCTATGTTGCTTTTTGGTGAAGTTGGCAGGAATGTTTTAAACATAGCAGAACAGAACTTCAAGAAAACAGTGGTTGAAGTATAGAGATGACAATATATGGGGATATTTGAAAATGCGGGCATTTGACATGCATGAAGAGGATTTGCTGAGAAATTTCAAGTTTTGTTTGTATCCTACGATCTTCTGTGGCTGTTCAGCCATACGACCCCGAGCCTTCCAGCTGCTTGCTGTAATGTCATCAGGTACATCCATAAGTTCAGTGCAATACTAACTTTTTAAATGACACTTATATGAATAAGGGACTAAAACCCTAACTTTTGCCTGAGTTAGCTTCTATTGATTTGCAATGGCTTGAATGCCCTTAATTTGTAATGCTTGAATGCCCGTCCATATTGACGATACAACATAATAACATCTGAAGCCTAACCAATGCGGTGAAGGTGTGCCTACAGGTAGTATGGCCCGGTCGCAAGGCGAAAGCGTGCGACAGCCTCAGCGAGTTTCAGGTGCATAGGAATACGGCACTCTGTGATAAGGCGTTTCCACCTTTTCTTGCCACTCACTTATTTAAAAATATCTTTGGTAAGTATACTTGTATACTGAATAGCATTTCAAGAAAACAGTAGGTTAAAAAATTCAAATGAACAAATAATTTTTTGACTTTATTGATGCTAATTAAAGAAGCTAAAATTTGCCAATATAAATGAAATTATACTCAGTTTAATTAATATAATACTCCATATATAGATAATTAATGTAATATTCCCTATATAGATAATTAATGCAATATTCCATATACAGATAATTAATGTGATATTCCGCATATAGATAATTAATGTAATATTCCATTGAATAACCAAATAGATCATTTTACCTGCATATCCGATTTGGATGGCTAGCTTGGTTAGTTTGGCTTGCAATACAGATTTTTCTTTGTGAGGGTTGCTGTCTTCGGAGCTTTTCTTCGGGGCCTCTCTTTCATCTTCGTGGGGGGTGGTGTCGTTTGGAATGTTTGCTTCGGCTTCTACTGCGGCTGCTGCGTGAAAAAAGATAGTATTAGTATCCCCAAACAGCTAATTTCGAGAAAAAAAAAATAATGTTTAAATATTTTACTCGGAAATCATAAATGGACTTTAAAGTAACATTCTTGTTTTATAATATACAATAACTAAATAGATAATTTTACTTATATATCCAATATGGATGGCTAGCTTTATTAGTTTGGATTGCAATACAGATTTAATATAATAACGTAATATTTCCGATTTTCAGAAAATATCTTTCATTTTTCTGTCTTATTTGATAACTGATATAAAAAGTGATATATATGATATTCCTTGAGCTTAAAAGTTCTTATATTACAAGGACTAATAATTAATGAATACTTTATATTGCAAGGACTAATATTTCTTAACAAAAATACTTATATTTTTGTTAAGAAATATATTATGTGTAAGTACGCATATTTTTTAAGAATAAAGTATGATGTTTTATATTTTTGTGGCTAACGTGTTTGTTTGACAATCTTTTTTAATATAGATCATGTCCATGTTGAGACCAATACAGTGAAATACGCAACGAAATTCGAAGTGGAGTGTGAAATTCTTGGATTGGCTGCGGTGTGATAAATATTTATTTTTTATTTGTTATTTAAATACAGAAAATATTTTGAGCTTGATGATGTAATAGTTTCTGGAAGCAATGCTTTTGGATAACATTTGTATTTATTGCATGACACAAATGAATGCAATCGTCAGAACGCAGCTTTTTCTCATTCATACGCTCAAATGCTCAGTTTCAGTCTTTCCATACAATGTCTTGATGAAACAATTGAACGATATTTTAAAATGTGATTTTCTTCATGTTCACGAATAATCAATCTGTATGAATATTAATTCATAGAACAGATTTTTTGTTTGTTTGTTTCTTCCCTTATAATTAAATATATCTGTTAGTTTCATTGATTAATGAATTATTTTTATTAATTATGTTTATATTAATTAATTAAATTTATTTATTAGTTTTATCTAGAATTATCCTTTTGATGTTAAAAGAATATCCATCTTCTCCTTCCTAAAACAATATTGGATATTGTATTGTATCGTAAGAGTCGTGAGTTTCTGCTGCATGCTGAAGAGGATCATTTCGATGATGAAGTATGCTGTCATCACAATTGTTAAATTTTTTTGAACAATTTAATCAATTCGTTGTGTTGATGAAATATATTTTGCCAAGAAACTATTTCTCTTTTTGTGACTTTGTTAATTCTCCAACGTTGTATTTCATCATATGCATTTCCAATGAAGTAAATTTACAAAACATTGTGCTCAACATTCTTAAATGGTAACAATGAATCCTGCTTTAAGATAGATTTAACCTTGAATATTGGCCCATAATTGTGAGTTCTTCCGTTTGTTACTCCAAAAAAAAAGGCCATTTGAAAGCTTGAATTATACTTTCGTATGTTATGCAAAAAATGCCTTGAAAGTTTCATTTCACATTGAGAAAGTAAATTTTTGAACCCTTATATCTCCAAAACTTTTAAATCGATCTCTACAAAATATTATTACATACTAATTTCATTATGCTTTTGGTTTTATTAAAGGAAAAATTTCGAATTAGGGGTTAACTAACGATGTTAATTAATTTCGTTAATTAACTATATTGCATCATAAGTTAGTTCTCTATGAAATGTTTTCCGACGATACCACACTTTAGATCTAATGATAATTACAAAAGTTATTAAGAGTGTCCCATTTCAATTTTGCTTGATTGCAACTAGAAACAACCCTAAAGATAAATTCAGGGGTTAGAGCTTGTAAATTATAAGCTAGAACTGCTGTTTTAAAGTTCTAAAGCATCACCAATTTAATTAGAAAGAATATATTATGTACATGGATACAATAAATGGTCTCCTGTACAGCTCAAATTACCTAAAAAAACGATCATGTTGGAGCAATGAAAACAAGAATGTGAGAAGAGAAACATGAACCTACAAATTATAGAAAAATTTAGTGAAACCAATACATATTGTTTCATTCAAAGACTTACCTTTGGGCACAGGTTTCGGAGGTGGCTCGTCTTTGGCAGCCCCCAAGAGAGTGAAAATGATACCGGCTTGTGAATTGACTCCGACGGCAGCGACAACCATCTTCCCGCTGCCTTCCATGACATGTGTACCTTTGAAACAAGAGTTCGCATGAATAACAATACATGTCTTGACATTGAAAATATAAATAATTCCGAAGGTATGGTTTATTAATTATAAATAATACTACAATTCCATTAAATATGCATAATGTATTGAATGACAAAGGTAACTTTTTTAACGGAAAGAAGCAATAGCTTTCTTTTTAATGATATAAGTGTTTTTAAAGTAATAAGATTTAGTTTTGTTTGTTGCTATACGGTCATTTTGTGCACATTTTAGGCTAATCAGACCGAGACCTACTGTTTAACGTGATATTTCGAACCACTCAAAAGAATCCATGCCACCTCCAGGATTCGACCCTGAAGCCCGTGGTACTAAAGGTTAGAGCTCTTGCCATGTAGCCATCAGGCCACTATAGTAATAAGAAATGAATAGAAAATGAATGATTATACTATACAGAAAATATCGATATCCATTTTAAAATGGGTGAAATCTCTACGAACAATTGCATGTTTTGTTTTGTCGCGTTGCGGGCATTTAGGGACAGGACCTACAGTTAAAAGTGGATTCCGAGCCACTAAAAACATCTATGCCACCGCCAGGATTCTCTGTGATACGAGTCTCATGTCTGTGATACGAAAGTCCAGAGCACCAGCCACTTTGCCGTCAGTCTACACGAAAATTGTAAGAAGAGTACTCTTGATCAATAATTATACTTATAAAGCCATTCATGTTTTTAATGTACTAAAATGGTTAATATAAATTTTTAATTCTTCATAAATATTTGCTGAAAATATTAAAATTATGTATTTAGCACATAAAACAGCAATGACATAAAATATATTTTGAGGTTGTTTTTTTTCTGTTTTTTCTGATGACTTTGTATCTAAAAACGATACAGTGAACGATGTATAATTATATAAAAAAAATGTATAATTATTGCCCTCTTCCACAATTGAAATATCATTATCAATGACAATTAGCATTTCATAACATATCATTAGCAATGACAATTACAGTGACAATTAATATTTCATTAACATTCGATTAACATTTTATTCGTAATTTGCAGAATAATTTCAAACTGTTTTTATTTGAATTCGCATGATGCGCAATCTTGTCTATTATCTGTAATTTACCAGTAGTATATTTTACACTATATCAACCTAAACTATAGAATGGCACTTGAATCATGAAATATGTTAGTTTCAACTATTCCAATGGCATGGAGTAAGACAGGTTGGTTAAGGTTGTATAAGGTTGTGTACCTGAGAGTAACATGGGGTCGTGATCTTCTCCCTTCTTCACGTGATCTGATTCTCCCGTTAATGAACTTTCGTCCACTTTCAAGTCGTTGCTTTGGATGACAACGCCATCCGCTGGTAGAAGGTCACCTGGGAGACGAACACAAAGTTTTAGTCGTATAAAAACAATAAAAAGTATATACATTGTAATTTATTTTTATCATTGAATTATTCTTATTATAATATCTTTTATTTTTTCTAATTTTTTTTGCAATATTAAAAAAACCCTATTCTGATTTCAGTACTTACAGGTTACAGTTTTTTTTTTAAAGTTATTTCTGAACCTGATTTTTTATGAAATATTTATTTGATAAATATAGCGACATTTTAATTCTAAAATAAAAGTTGGTAATAGAAAATGAACTCACTCATCAAGAAGTGCAATTATCAATTTGAATAAGAATTTGTTGAATTCTCAATCTACCTTAATACTTATTTTATTTTTCTCAATATGATGAGAAGCCATGGACTCCTCTGTTAGAATAGTACTTTTAAATTCACGAAAACAAATTTTTCAAATGTTAATTATGTGCATAGTATGTATCATATTCATACAGAAATAATTTATTTTGTATTCATCATAATTCGATTGGATTTTAAGTATTTTTATTTAAATATGGCCCTGAAGTAATTTAAGTACTTATATAAGAAATTGCACAGTTTGGTAATTGCATTTAAATTAATTTTTTATTTTATTATAAAACTTTGTTTTTCTTGTTTCACATACCATATTTATATTACACCATATTCAGATTTCATTCCCCCATATCATATTCATATTTTATTCACATATTGTTTCATATAAAATATTTTTATCCACATTATTCACACTATTAACTAGTAAGATAAGGGAATAATTTTTTTACTCGACAATCAAACTGAGGATATGTGATATTGACATTTGAAATTTTGGATGGTCAAATAGTGATGAGATACCAGATAATTAACCAGTATGATACTCTGAACACAAAATGATCCTGGCATATAGTAGCATAAAACTGTTTCTAACAACTGCTTTACTATCCAAATATTGCTGAAGGGAAGCAATTTTTCTATAAATGTAGTTATATAAATGTTATAGGAAACTACCTATTTAATTGGTGGTTTCTGCAATACTATTCTACACTGGCGTATCAACCTTGAGCAACGATGTAATTTTTAGGCAGAGAGTCATCGGTACAATGAATACCCAATTCAGTAGAAAGGGAATACGGAAACAAATATCAGGAACACAGGCCAGGCGTGGGCACCCAAAATGTGTTCAATAATACAATAAAAAAAAATGACAAAATGCAATTATTTACCTTCGGCACTATTATAATCCTCGAAGAACATCCAACCACTAATAAAGATGGTTATTGAGGAATAAGGATGCTTACCTCAGCACCTTTTTCATAATCTGGTGTTGAAAAGGTAAAGTTGGTGTCAAGCAACAAATGTAGTTAAAGGAAGTCATATAATCTACCACATTTGTTTGTTGTTCTGCCTTTTGGGCAGACAGATATTTGTATTAAAATTAACTTTTCGAAGACTTTTTTTTCTTTGATTCCATACTGTGATTAACCATAAAATGTTTCCATACCATATCATAAAAGGTTTTTTTACTTATTGATGATGATGAATGATCGAAGCCCCGATCACCATGAATTAAATCCAAAGACCTTCAAAAGATCCGCTGATCCCTGATTAAGGTCCGCTGATCTATTTGATTAAGTTAAACTCAAACAATACAAGTAAAATGAAAGATATCTTGTTCCATATACGTAGCATAATGTAATTAATGAGAGCAGTAATGCATTGTATTGTTAGTGAAGAAACTAAAACTCTGAATGTGAAATAAAATTAATTTTATTTGTAATATGTTTATGGGCTCGAGTCATTCCGTGAAGATAACACTGCATTCTTCGAAATTTCAAAAATGTGATTGATGCACGCAATGGAGCAACTCACTCTGTCTGTACATGCCTGACCTCGTTGAAATTCATATTGCAGAACATTTGCTTCCTTCGAAACAACATTGTGTGTTATTTGATATGTGTGTGTGTGGGGGGAATTAGAAAATGTTTGCGGACAGAACTCACCGTACTTGACCTGGCAGATGTCCCCCGTCACGATGTCGCTGACGGGTATCTGCATGACCTCTCCCCCTCTTATCACAGAAAATTTGTGCTCGTGCTCAATGCGATTTTGCAGTCCACGGAACTGCCGTTCTTTGGTGTAGTCGTTGAAGGCCGTCACCAGCACCACGATCACCACCGACACCAGGATGGCCACGCCCTCGATCCATCCGGCTTCGCTCTCCCCTTCGTCGTGTCCTTCTGCAGGGTGATAAGAAATCATCATAATATAATATGCCATCAACAAACTAGAACCATTCATCCAGATTAGCTTAGAGGTGCATTTACTTTCATTGGCATATGTATAGTGAACAAAATGTTTAACAAAATGTTATTTTACCACACATTCTAATGTTTACTTGTTTACTTATTTAGACTTCTCATAATAATTTAATAGTAAATAAAAAGTTAGAATATGACATTTGATGAATTGTTTTTCGCTCGCATTATCTAACATTTTAAATGAATTTCCATACCAACTGCAGATCACCTTCAAATTTATGTATGTATGTGTATGTATACCAATCGAGACCAACAATTGAGTTTTAAGAATGTCATGTTAAAAATATTGACTTCTAAAGTTATATTGATCCAATGTGGAGAATAATTTCGCAACCTTCAACTCCAATGAAACATTTTTTAATGGTCAAATATCTCAACACATCTTTGACAACATAACTAATTTAGTTGTTTTTTTAATGTCTGTTATTACGAACATAAAACAATAATTCTTCATATGTGTCTAATACCTATAATTTTTCAATTTTTATCAAATGAATTAAAATGACTGTATGAATTAATTAAAAAAAATACTTAAAAATGAAAATTATCAAGATTTCAGCCAAAATCCCTACTCTTGGTGATTGTCGAGTTGGTTGCACATACAGGATTTAGATATAACATAGGAAATTTAAGTATTCGAAACTACGAAGTCAATTTATTTTTAGTGCATAATTAGTTCTACAAAAACAATATTAATATAATATATTTTTAGTAATAAGGTATGAGATAACTAGGTTGGAATAAATTGATATCGAGATGTCTTTTCCAGAATCATCTTGAATTTAATCTTAAGCGGTAATCAAAGTGCTAGTGGGAGGATAATACTTCTGTAGTGTGAGAATAATATATTTAAAAATAAAAGTGTCTTTGACACCCTTCTTAAAGTAAAAGTTGTCTTTTATTGATAAATGAATGTACTATAAAATATAAATATACTATATAATATATAAAAAATTTTGTCACTCTATTTGAAATTAAACCAAAGAAGAAAGTTGTGTACAATCTCATCATTTTTACAAATAATATGAATTAATCAATATTTTTAATCAATATGAACTAATCAATATACCTTCTCGGCGTATGATAGTTAAGAAATATGCAGCATTTTAATTTTGTTAGTTAACAGAATGAACTAGCCAGCACAAAAATGAATTGCGATCAAAGAGAACTACAAGCATTCGTAAATAATATGTCGTTGCTGTTTTTTCTTCCACTAGGTAAACAGCAACATCTAGACCAAGTATAAGAATCTTTGTAGTCTCATGGAAGAAAGGGGGCAGCTTCTGTTATGTTGGAACACTCATAGGTAGAAGTCTGACTCGCCTTCATGACGCTGTCTTTTTACAGGGTAGGGTTGTGAGCCCTATGCCCAACAATCAGATTAAACCGAAATCTACAGCTTAAAGTAATTAAAACTAAACAGCAAATTCTAAACCACTATAAGTATCCATGGCACAGCCGGGACTAGAACACAAAATCTGTGGCACCGAGGGCCAGAGCTGGTCACTAGATTACATGTATCGCTAGCTTCGTTACACTTGGTGAAAGCTCTTATGTCCTGTCAAATATATTAATGTAAGTTTAGCTTTTCGCGCTACGGTCATCTTGTGCACACTTTGGGCTCAACAGATCGGGACCTACAGTTTAAAGTTGAATCCGAACCACTAACACACAATCATGCCACCGAGAGGATTCGAACTTGAAGCCTGTGGTACCCAAAGCCAGAGCGCAACCCACTTGGCCACCAGGCCACCGTTAATTTAATAGTAATATCAAAATGCGCTATTGCATGTTTAAATTTCATTTACTAAACAAATAATTTATAATTATTTACGTTACACTTCTGTTCGTAAATAAATTTAATGTTTCCAATAAATACCACAAATATAATTTCATAATGAAACTGATAAGAATTCAATGGATGAATGTAAACGATTAAAAAAAAAACATTTAGTGAGAATGATATAATTTTTTTTCTATTTAAGAGTCAATATCAACAAACAGTTCATCCAGTAAGATGGCAGACAGTCATGATATGAATGGGGAAAATATTGCAAAGATGTCGTTAAAAAGTTTACATTATTATTGTGCTTTTTGTAAGGAATTCTTTTATCCTGTCAAAGCATTGTTAATCGAGTGATGCCTTATTGTTACTTGACATTGCGCCCTTGTATAACGTTTTCTTTAGAAAACGTTGTTTGAACGTTTCCTTTCAGAAAGAGCTTTAAGTAGCAAATCATCCATCGTTATGACAGCACATCGTTCTTACTCACTCTATTTGAGTTTGGCTGATTTTTTAAAAAATAATTTTAGATCGAAAAAAAGGAATGCATTTAAAAAAAAAAAAATCAATTGAGATATTTTTAAATTTATTATCAGAACATGAGTTATTTAAAGACTTTTCAAAGTTTACATAGATGGTTACAACTATGTACATGATGATGAGTATTTAAATAAAAATTTAAAAAAAAAAAATATATTTTATTATAAAAAACTGTGTTTCTTTTAGCAGTAATTAAATGAATCAGCAAAGCAATTTATTAAAATTAAAAATTGCATAGAATAAAATAAGTTAAGTATAAATCATGAAAAGATATAATTAAAAGAACTTTCATATTGAATTTTCTTTCGCAATATGCATTACAAATGTAGCAATTGATATGAGCAGACAAATTCGAAGACGAAAAGTAATTCAGAAATTCTTTAAGTAGCGCCATCTGTTGGCCATAGATGAATAGAAATAAAACAAATATCTGAGTTCATGGTTCTGAGCTGTATTTTCCATTTTAAACAATGGATAAATTTAATACATTCTTTTACTTATAACACGAAAAATCCTTTTTTCCATGAACAAAATTATTTTTTTTTGAAAACAAACTGTTTGAATAATTTTATGAATAATTAAATCATCGATTTTGTTAAGCAGCCTAGGAATGACGAAGAAAGACGACATCTAACACTAAATTAAAAAAAAAAAAATGAAATGTGATTTCAATTTATATTATTGTATTACGAAATATAGCTAAGAAAATATAAATTTTTTGCTTAAAGTTAGAGAAAAACTTCCTGCATTGTCCATACTTTGTAAAAAAAGGCCTTTGCCAACATGAATTTATTGAAAATTAAAATAAATTTAAAATAATATCGTCTTAAGAACAAAAAATTTAAAAATTCAGAAAATAAATAATTTATCATTTGGAAATGATCCTCATGCTGAAAGATTATTTTGTTGAAGTAGTTTTGAAAAGATATTTTTTATAATTCAACAAGTATTCTGGTCAGATTAAAATATTTTTTAAGCTTTATTTATTTATTCTTTTCAGAGATACAAACCGTTAATATTATATCAAACTGAACAATTCGATTTTTATTCTGTGAGAAGACAGCATTGTTATGTAAATGTGGTAAGTTATACAAATATTCTTTTTTACATATTTTGTAAATTCTAGTGATTTACAAAATCAAATTCGATAAACCTGCTAAAATTCTTTTAATAGACATTTTGTAATTGAACTCTGATGTTGAATAAGGAAAGTTAATTTAATAAATTCTTAATGCTAATTCAATATATCTTAATGATAATTCAATTCAAAAGGCTAATCTAAATTCAACCAAACCATAATTTGTTACTTTTTAAAAAATAAATTAAAAATTTCTTATTTCGATATGAAAAATAAAAGATTTATAGGTTTTTATTTATTTTTTTAAAATAAATTTTACTCACATTAAACTCTTCCTCGTAAATTAAACAACAACAAAAAAAAAAAACTTCATTATCTCAGTTGCAGTTTCAATATATTTTGGACCATTATTTAATATGCATAACCTTATTTTTATATTTTAGATAATCGTTTTCTTGGATAAAAGTTTGTGTATTCTTATTTATTAGCACTTTTAAAAAATTTTAATTTACAATTTTAATCTTTTAATTGCAAAATTTTCATACAAAATTAGATTAAAAATGTAAACTGAAAATTTGCTAATAAAAATAAAAATAAATATTGCTACACGAACTTTTGGTACAAGAAAACGATCATCTAAAATATAAAAATAAGGCTACGTATATTGAATAATGCTCCAAAATATACAAATAATAAAGAAATCTGTAAAATGTGAATTGAGTTTCTGTAAAACTTTAATATATTCAAGTATATTTAAAGCACCTGTTTGTTGAATGTACCAAAAGCTTTGCATAGTTCAGATTTTTAAGTAAAACGGATTTTTTTTTCGGAATTAGATTTCCGTCTATCATATTTCAGATACATATTTAAAAATTCCCATTCTCTAATTAATGACGAAGCAAAATTTTATTCTACATATCTAATAAGCTATTCTGCTTGAAGTGATTTTATGTTTATTTAATAGATCTTAATTATTTTTAGTAAATTTTGTGTAGTTGAAGAAAAAAAATTATAGATAATTTTTATTTTGATCATTGAGATGACAATAAATTATTTTTAGTTTAAACTCTTTTTCCTATTTTCTCCATTTCATAACTCAGCATGTAAAAAATAATTTTTGCACTTTTAGAATTATTTTTAAATAATTTTAAATAAAAAAATTTTTTTTAAGTATTTCCCCCGCTATAGTAACATTCACAGATCAAAACTATTTGTGTTAATACTATTATATAGCAATTAGACTAAGTCATTAGAGTGAAATTAGAAAGTTAAATGCAAATGTTTTGGGAAGAGGTTCACTACATTTGGTACTCTTAAATTTTATATAGTATTCTTATGATACTACTGTGCCCAAAAATACTACTGTGGCCGCCTTTTGTGATGGGTTATTTCACGTTGACGTCGAAAGTATGTGGTGGTCACATTAATGTGACTGGACTGTGTATATAGTAATTACATTAAGCCATGAGAATGCGATGTAAAAGTTAAATACCAATTGTTTTTTGGGCTTCACTACATTTGGTATTCTTAAATTTTATATATTATTCTTAAATTCTTATTACTTATTCTTATGGTGTTCTGGTATTATATTATGGTATTCTTAAATTTATTCTTATCTAAATATGATATTCTTAAATTCATTCATTTCATTATGGTATTCTTAAATTCATTCTTATTTAATTATGGTATTCTTAAATTCATTCTTAATTTATTATGGTACTCTTAAATTCTTAGTTGCATTTACAAGATTAGTAAAATAGATGAGAACTTTTTTCATTCATTATATACATATATATCCGGTTCTCAGATGTAAAAAAAAAAAATAATTTGGAAACAATTTTGAAAGATTACTTTTTTTTCCACTCGGGTCGGGCGGTGATTCGTAGAAGGCGAGGCCGAGGGAGACGAGTGCCGCCACCTGGAGGATGATGAGGGTGACATCTTGCAGCGCCTCCCACACCAATTGAAGGAACGTCTTGGGTGGTTTGGGGGTATGGAGTTGGGGCCGAACACCTCCCTTCGGCGAGCGAGATCCGACGCTGACCCACTCAGACCTACAATAAATAAATAAATAAATTAATTAAAAGCACTCGAAATCTTCTCTAATAATTAACTTCCTATTTTTTTATTTAGTCAAAATAAATTATTTATGGCTTAGCTATTTTATTTGTTGTTATTTAAGTCATGAACAAAACGTTAATTCCATTCTATTGATGCCTTGCACTTTTATTCATACTTACCACATGGAAATGTTGTACCGAATATAACTAAGAAAATCACGTAGAGCAGTGATACTCAAACTTTCGAAGTCGAGGCGCATTTAAAAATGATACAAAAAAATTGTAGGCGTATTCTATACAAATTTGAGAGAAATATGTTATAATAGTTAAGTTAATTATTACAGATAAAAATAATGTGACAAAAAAGGACAAATAATATAAAATTTTTTTTTTTTTAAAGGCAATTTCTACTTTTTTTTCACTATAATGCAGAAAGTCCTTTATAAATAATTTTCATTCATTTTTTTAAGTTTATCTGGCGCCATCTATTGGTAGATACATGCAAGTTAAATCTAAAAAAAACTAAAAATTAATTAATTAAATTTAATTAATGGATTAATAATTGAAAAAACTGTATTAACATCAAGTGCCATCCACTACAACTTCAAAAAAAAAAAAAAAAAAAAAAAAATGTATTTGAAGTTGAGCGGATGAATGAAAAGCGTTTTATGAACGATTGAAAATTTGAACAGGATATATATAGGGAGAGTGGGAGCTAATAGAAGGAATTGAATAAATAAAATTTCATTAATTAAAAGGACTCAAAATCTTTTCTAATAATTAACTTCCTATTTTTTGTTTAATCGAAATAAATTATTTAAGGCCTAGCTATTTTATTGGTTGTTATTTAAGTCATGATTATAACAAGACGATAATTCGATTTCAATGATGACTTGCACTTTTATTCATATTCACCACATGGAAATGTCCTACCGACAATAGCAAAAGAAATCACATAGAGTCATGGTTCTCAAACAGTTTGAAGTCGAGGCACATTTAAAAATCCTACAAATAATTGTAGACGCACTACATACAAATTTGTGAGAAATACATTATAATAATTAAGCCAAATATTACGTACAAAAGTAATGTGATAAAAAATAAAATGAAACGCATGCCAAGTTGATTTACACGCAAGAGCCAAAACATTATGGCCACCTGTCAATAACGAGTTGGCCCACCTTTGGCGCGCAACACAGCTTCAACCCGCCTTGGCATGGATTAATACCACCACTTAATACCAGTTAAATACCACTTCCACCTGATCACGTGCCTTCCACGTCATCCAGGCGAGTTCATTGCAAAATGTAGGGGTGGTCATAATGTTTTGGCTCTTGAGTGTATTTTTGTGTTTATGAGAAACATGAGCTTGGAGCATGAGCTAACGATTTCTTCAATGTTTGAGCATGTATTTGAAAGACAAACTGAAAAACATTGAACAATTCCTCTCTTTTTACACAATTGTGGTTACGGTAGAAAATCCTTTTAATATTCGCATAAATATGACGAAGAAAATTGTAGTAAATTTTCAAAGCTGTTGTTAAAAATATTATAGTTTATAGCCCTCAGTACTATAGTACTGAATAAATAAGTTTATATTTTATTTAATCTATAGTACTTTATATGTAATTTATAATATATAGTATTGAATTTATACGTTAATATTACATATTATACTACTACGTTTATTAAAAGTATTCAACTTTTATACGGAAATAAAAAATGTCAGATAAAAGATTGAGTTAAGAAGATAAAATACCCAAACACAAAATTAAAGACAAAAATATTAACTTTTGTTTTGCTGTTTTGCTTAACCAGAATCTTTGTATTTTATTGACTTGACAATCTATCTATCTATCTTTATATGGAGACTATATTTGTACTTATTTGTAGACTATATATAGTCTACAAATACGATTAAAACTATATAAATATTACTACAAACTAAAATAACCAAATAATTTTCCTCATGATTAAAAATAAATAGAAAAAAAAAAATTCGAATATCTTTCGTAACCGAATAATATTTAAAATTTTTAATTTAAGAATGTGACATTTAATTAATTTGTTTCGTTAATGATTAAGAAAAAATATTTAAATAAAACATTTAAAAATGTAATTTATTTCAGCATGATAAAACTAAAAAAAACAAAAACAATATGAATATAAATATAAAAGTCTTCAGATCGTAAAATATTTTTAAGTATATATAGATAGCATTTAAAATTAATAAAATATAATTTAATATCAAAAATCGAACGAAAATACAAAAATTTTAGATACTTACATTTTTAACTTCTAGAATTAATCAATTTTAACTTTTAAAATCAAATGAGAATTATTCTTTAATTCATCGGTCATCGCGTTTAATTAATTCGTAATTGAACATTCTAAATAAAAATAATATGATGTTGAGTTGTTTGATGCTGCGAACGCTCGCAAAATAATTAAATAAATAAACAATTAAAAATTCAAAGAAAATAAATTAAAAAAATTAAATGCTAAATACAGTGACTTCAGGTTATAGAAATTTTAAATTAATTATAAATAATAACGTAAATATTACAGTTAATCTTTATACTATTTTAATTTTTTAAATAAATGTCGGGTGAAAAAAAAAAAGATTTTTAATAAATGAAGTGTCAGAAAAGAAATGTATGTATGCCCGTATTCTTATTTTAACGGTTTTTACTGCAAAAAATCCGTTTTATTATTTAATAATAACAAAATTTATTAAAAATTAAAAAAAATTGTAATCAGTAAAATTGTAACCCATAAAATTTAGAATTTAATGTAAGAACAAAACGCACAACAGCAATCTTAAAATAATAAAAAAATAGAATTGCAAACGATTTTCTTTTCTTGAAAAATCTCAATTTCACTTTGAAATAAAATGGTTTTTGCTTTCACCAGACGATCTTTTAGAACAATTTTACATTAATTATTCTACTGAATTAATTTTTTTTACTAAATTATTTAATAATTATTCAGTTATTTTGTAAATAAATATTATTTATAAAAAAGTTAGTGAAATAAAAACCCGTGAAAGAATTAAAAAAAAAAAAAAAAACTTCAAAACAATACTCGTATATTTTATGAGTTATATGTTTTTAATGATATGAACCAGATACAAAAAAGTTATAAATTAAGAAAAAAAAATATTAAAATCTTT